>LUGF01019015.1:32600-46640 GCA_001625245.1 Calycopis cecrops | reverse complement strand
CAACCTACTCTAACACGACATTTCAAAAGCTTCCAGCCTCATTCTTTTTGTGTTCGTAGCAGAATAATTTTATGGTCAGGTAAATGGAAAATGCTCGGCTTTTTTGCGTTAGTAGGAAAATGTTGGGGTTTTTGTGCTGATAGAAGGTTGAGTTGATTTGGTTGGTTGAACGTTGGTTGGTTGATGTGTTCGTAGAAGGGAATACCGAGTTTTTTTGTGATGGCAGGAGGAGAGGTGTGAATGTGCGGAGGCGTGGAGCTCAGAGGCGAGCGTGATGCGCGGCGCGCTGGAGGAGGTTGCCCGGGCGCTCATACACGACGCCGACAGCGACGCGCCCGCCGCCCTGCCGTCCGACAGGTACACCACATGCTAAAATTATAAAAATCATGGGGACTTTACTATGTGGGTATTAAATCCTTTCATGTAAAGTTGTGGTGGTGTAGCTATTCAGTTTATTATATATGTCGCCAGATCCCCCAAGCGTGGCGTGCCTCAGTCAGCCAACGCTACGGCGTTCGCGGAGAGCACCATATCAGCGGTGCAGGCGGCGCTGCACAAGTACCAGATACAGATACACGAGCTGCAGGTACCTGTACTCATGGGATTAGCAATGGCAGATAAACGTTAGCAGGCCAATATATAGGCTTTACAGGATTTATTCACAACCTGTGAATAATTAGTGGTAGTACTTTGCTCCAGAATTGGGGTGATACAACCGAGTGGTAATCTCTAAAAAATAAAAGAAATCTTCAGATGGTGCTGCTGTAAGTGATTGTTAGACTATGGCGTTTCCAATTGTTTGTGAGTCACGGTGACCCATTGATGGATTTGCTCCCATTGTCTCAGATTGATCGTTTGCTACATTTAATTATGCTTTACATAGAATATATTTTTTAAAGATCAGCTTCTACAAAAACTACGAGGTACTACAAATGTAATAAAACTAACGTCGGGACTTTGTTCAGGTGAAACTCCAAAACAGCAAGGAACAACTGATGACCACGCGTAAGCACTGTGAAGCTGCTGACAACACTGTAGCCTCTTTGGAAGGCAAAGTGCAAGATCTCCAAAGTGAGTGCTGAATACATGGTTTATTTTGCTTCAAGCTTAATTACCTCAATGGAATATTAATTATAATAATATCTATTATAGCTGTAAGCCATCAACCTTGTTACTGGCTAAGAAATCGAAGTCGAATTACAATTAATATTAATATATTTTGCTGTCATTTATCATTATTATTTATTTATTTATTACATTTGCGTTTTGCAGCTAAATTAGATCAATCGAACGCTGATCTCAATCAACTTTCACAAGAGAAAGAGTCGATGCAGAAGACAATAGAGACGCTGAGAGCAGACAAGAACAATCTAGAGAGAAATCGAGTGGAGATAAACGCTATGGTAATATTATTTTTATATGTAAATAAAGTATTTGAGTCCTTCCTTCTAATTTCGTCTCTATAGAGTCTATAGAGAATGCGCTATAAGCTAGGAAGCAAGACATATTACCGTGTCTTTTACACAGACTACGATGCAGATGCTGATGATCTGTTTAAAGCTAGGATGCAACAACCCAAAGATTAACTATTATTGAAAAAACCTATTTCAAAACGCGTTTCGAAGTTGAAAATTGACGATATAAACGCTACATACCTGAACACTTCCTCCAAAATCAAAATGAAGATAAATTATTATACCACAGGTAGAGTCATTGACGTCAGATTATGAGAAACTTCAAAAGATAAACACTCGCTTGGACAAAACGATCGAGTCTCTAGAAGGTGAAAAGCGAGGACTGATCGCCGAAGTGGACAAACTACACCGGGAGGCGAGTGACAGAGAGTCTGTTTTGAGGTAACACTATTTAATTACAACGAATACTAATACTACTACTTTTTACACAACGCCGTCTCATAAATAGTTGAACGCCGGCAGCACGTAATAAACAGCGTAAATCAATAATCAGCCCAAGTAGCGTGAGTCGTAGCACGTAAAATTGTCATCCGAAAACTGAGTTTACGCATAATTTTTTTTTATCTTTTCTTGTACCTACGCGTGAATATGACACTATCACCATATTGAACATATTCACTAAACAAACGTCTTCTTTGAAATAACTGAAACAAACTCTTCAACAGATCATTTCCCCACGCCTTTTTGCCTACCTAAGCCACCGAATGCAATCATTTAGGTATGTGTGTCCTGGCGCAGGTCAGAGGAGGAGCGCTGCTCCCGCCTGCGGTCGGAGCTGGTGTCGTTGCGAGAGGACCTTCACAAGACAGAGCTGGGCCGCGACTTGCTCGAGCAGCAGAAGATGGAGCTAGACGCGGTGTTGTCGCAGATAGAGAAGAACAGAAGTTCGTACCTTTATATCTATATCTATAGATATAGTATTCAATGTATATAATCTATAGTTAATCCTCGAGATCCATGTTGTTTATAAATCCGGGACACCACATTATACAAAATAGGCCGCCGATGGCACTCTCGGCCTTTTATGTTTCATCATTGTATTCCAAACGAAATAAGCTAGGATCAGGGATAGTACCTACCTACTCAGAAGTATTTCCTAGCTGTATATAAAATAGATGGCAAAGTAAAATTATTTGTGAAATGTTTATGATATTGAATATTTTTTTTTCAGATGAACTTGAAATAGATTTAGAAAGAACTCTCTTGGAGCGAGGTGATTTACAAGATCTTGTCGACAAGTTGCAGTCTCTAGTGAAAAACCTTGAAAGCGATAAAAAAAAGTTACAAGAAGATATCAAACACGTGAGTGTATATTTTTCGAACTGGCAGGGTACTTCGGTTTTTTTTTATATAATAAATTGTAAAATATTAATGTTACAAGAGTAGAATAAGAAAAAACCTAAAATTTTCTCTCGGTGAAAGATTGTGCTGGATGGCGTTTCACTAAAATAAACCTAGGATAAATATATTTACCGGGTCCACCAGCATCACTTTTAAGACCTCTCTTCACTTATCATTGAATTGCAAATATTTTTATTCTTGTGTAGCTTGAAGATGAAAAGTCTTCTCTGTCAAGTCAATCATCAGACCAACAGGGAGATCTAAACTCTTTGCGCAAAGAACTACTAGCAGCAGAGCAGAACCGAATGGAACTGGAAGCAGACAAGGCCTCGCTGTACGAGAAAATTAAATTCCTGGAAGGTGACAGAGAGAAGGTCGAAATGGAGCTGCGGCAGGTTGTCAGGTACTAAGGGGCGCTTTGGCTTTCCCTCCACGTGAATATGATGAGTATGTCACACTGACAACGTATGTACGACTAAAACACAGATTTTAACGTTGAACCTTGTTTTAGCTTTTGCATAATAAACCTTTTCTTTCTTAGTGTATTGTACTGTTTGTAGTTGAAAATACAAGTGTTGTCTTCCTAGATAGATATCTGTCTTATAGTTCCCTAGCTAGAAGGCGGAATACCTTCTCAGTATACAATAATTACCTACCTACCTCCTAAAAAACTGATAGGCTGCAGAGTCTATAATTCTGGGTATGTTGATATCCATATGTTGTCAGGCGATCTGGTTCTGGTAGGGGTCCTTGAACGCTTGGAGTTTGTGCCATAAATAATTTATGAATAAAATTTTATTTCTAAAAAAAATTAGTAAGTCTGGAAGACCTGTCAGAAAAAAGAGCATTTTCTTAAAAAATGCTAATGTTGATACGCAGAGAGCGCGGTGAGCTGAGCTCTCAGCTGACGGCCATGGCTCGGAAGAAGGAGGCGCTACACGAGGAGATGATACGACTGCAGCAGCGGCTGGAGCAGTCGGCGGAGACGATAGCGCGCCTCAACCGCAACCTCGACGACCAGGTCAAGCAGAACGAGGAGAGACAGGTGTGACGGATACCTATAGCAATAGTTTAGATAGTTATAGTAGTCGCAGTTCTTGTCCAAGGGTCCAGGATTTAACTGGCCCCAAATTTAATCCAACCGGCTATAATACAGGTGACGTCTTCTCTTCTTTTTTATTGTCGCAAGCAAAATACATTTAGGAGCCCGCGTGACCTCTAGACCTATGTCTGACTCGACACTTAGGGGGTGAAATACCAACTAAACCCCTGCGTGCCTTCAGCGGCTATAATTGTAGGGTCTCGGATCTGCAGGCTACAGGATTCCACAAGCGACAGGCTGGCTCCTGCGAAAAGGCCAGACTTTTCTCGTCCTGAACAATCCCTACTACGTTGTCGGAACTGTGTAAAGCGGTCAGGTTTCCATCCTAACCTCTGGCTAGCTCCAAAGCACAAAATTGTTCGAATCGGTCAGTAATCAAAACCTTCAGAATTTTTCCAAAATATGATTTCCGCTGCAGAAACCTGCTGGATTATTTATCATCTGCTATTTTGTACATGTTTTATTGGTATATTATTATGAAACTGTTTTAAAAATACGAAATTTGTTAAGAAAGTAGTTCAGCTGTACATGTTTATGAAAGAGATCGCGAAAAAATAGTTTTAAGTAATCGAAAGAGGACTGTGTCCAGTAGGGGACCGATAAAAGCCGATGACGATGATTCCATTTCTAAAACAAATACATAGTACAATCAAAGAATCAAAACCTGATGTACCATCAGAGTTTGATTTTTTATATATATTGGTATTATAAACGTATGTGTATACATTTATGTTGACAGATACTGATAGATGGTTTGGAGAAGGACAAGCAGCACCTACAAGAGCAGCTGGCGGGCCTGCGGTCCGAGAAGGACGCACTGGAGGCTGTTCTGTTCGACACCGCCAACTTGTTGGACGACGCTGAGAACCGGAGGAGCAAGCTAGAACACGACATGCAAGAGGCACTAGTGCAGCAGGAAAACTACAAAGGTATGCTGCCGGGGAAGAAAGAAAAAAAAATTTTACGGCTACAGGCTGGCGCAGTGATAATAGCTCGGATAGGCGGAGCATGTTACGCCAGGGGTCGCGGGTTCGAATTCCGTCAAGGTCATGGATGTTTAGCTACATGTATTTCTATAATAAAAATCTTAAATATATAAAATTTCCTAAATTTATCAAGAATGTCAAATATATTGTCCATTGCCTAGTTTCGTTCGTTTCCATTCGTAACACAAGTATATAAGGTACTCACCATATGGCTAGACTAACATGGTGTGTAAAGACCACAAATATTATATTACTAGATCTATTAGATATTATGTTATCCGCGCCTTCACTCGCGTGGTAGAAAATATATCCAGCCACACACATCACTCTTCAGCCCTTCAAATATCTCCATACATAATTATATACATAAACACACACAATATACATTAAATATCACATCGATCCATTGATTCGATTTGATGTGAAGAAGGACAAAGAAACAAACACTTTCGCATTCATAATATTACTAAGGATTACTTATGCAATTGTCACTGTCAATCTTAGGTCAGATATCTCGTCTCACCAAAGAGCTGGAGAGCACGGAGAAGAAACTGCGGGACACGAAGACCAGCATGCAGCAGCAGTCGGGCAAGAAGGAGGCGGAGTACCAGCAAGTGATCTCGAACCTGAACAGGACCACCGCCGAGAACATTACCAAACTGAAGGAGGAGAAGGTATCTTTCTTTCTTTCTCCAACCTATAACCACTCACTGCTGAGTGAAGGTCTCCTTCATTTCACGCAAGGTAAGGGGTCGGCAAAAATGTTTGCCGATCCTTTACCGTAAGTGAAGGTATACCAACGTGCAATGACCACAGGTAATAATGAATAATTACTCCAATAGGCAATATATATATATTCATAAACTAGCTGCGCCCTGCGGTTTCACCCGCGTAAATTTCGATCCCGTAGAAAAAAAGAAATCATCCCATGGCATCCCATTGGAATACTTTTTCGGGATAAAGACTATCCTATGTGTTAATCCAAGTTACTCTCTATGTGTATGCAAATTAGTATTCAGTAGAGTTCTACGTTTGCCGGAGATGGATGTAGAAACAGTTTTAGCGGTGATTTTATACCGACGGCTAAGTCGACGCGACGGAGGACGGAGATATTGGGTCCACCCAATTTTGTCACACAGGCTGACTGAAAGCCAGTACATAATTTTGTTGCCAGTACATATTTCATCTATAAACAACTCCGTATTAAAAGCTTCGTTTTCCATTTCGGACGATTTCTGATTGAGCTGATCCCTGAAATGCGTATGTCCGCGTTGAAAGCGCGCGCTCAACTGAACGGTAACATAGAAAACCAACGATCTCAAAGCGCGCGTTGACGCACGCTGACTACAGTCGAGCGCTAGAGCAGCGTTCAACGCGTGCTTTATTAAAACGCGCGTTAGCATGTGCACCGCCCGAATAAAAAGTATGTAGTTGTAAACGCGCGTTACCCAAACGCGCGTTGAACGCTTGTCATCTGAACGTACCCTTAAACTCTTTCGTGGGTACCTAAGATTTAGTTAGATGAACCTTTTGTGTAGTAAGTATCTTTTCCGTGTGCTTTTTGGATTAGTAGCATTTTTTAATTGTTTTTAATGTTTATTGCCTTTTGCCTAGTTTACCTTTGAATTATTATTATTTAGCGACTTATTATATTCATCGTTATTTTATTTTTTATATCAATATTATGATGATTTAATTTTTGAATAAACACATTATGTTAAATATCTAAGGAACAACTTCGTCAAGCTCTCGAGTTGAAGTTGAATCAGACGGTGGCCGCGCTTATGAGTGAGAAGGAAGCCGTGGAGGGCGGTGCGAGAGAGAGAGAGAAGAAGCTACTGGCTGCTCGCGATCAGCTCATGCTGCAACACGACGAGGCACTGTTGAGAGCTGAGAACGACAAGCAGCAGGCACTGTTGATGGGTATGAGTACTATCTAATTAATGTAGGCTCATATATATGAGTAGATAGTGCGAATTACATGTAGGCCTTGGCAAAAAACAACAAAGGATACTCAGATGAGTATCATATATTCTATGTAGAAAACTCTGAGTATTTGTGAGCAATCTGGCATCATTATCAACACGAGCTGTTAACTTATCTCTTCTGTGCACAGTATGATACGGCATGCCATACACGACCGATCCTACTTTAGACCCTCGTCTGATATCAATGGTAATATTTGATACTCTCGTGAATGCAGCGCACCAGCAACAGCAAGCCCTGGTGGAGCGGCTGGAGGAGGAGCGGCGCACACTAGCGGGCGAGCGCAGCAAGTTGGAGCGCACGCGCAGGGACGCGGCCGCGCGCGCCGACCACGATCGCGCCGCGCTCAACCAGCTCAAGGACGAGCTGGCGGCCTACAAGACCAAACTTGAGGAGGCCAAGTAAGTACGGAGTCACTTATTCAGTGCAATTTTTTTAAAACTATGGCTCCATCGCTACAGATCGCGATTATTCTGCCAATGTCAGGGTGATGGTCACCGCGCACTAATCAACTTAGAAAGGGAACGCAAATGTATCGCTTTCGCCTTTCGAGGCGAGGCGATTACGTTACGTTTCCCATTAGTGTGCGTTGCCGTTGGAGTTTCATACAAAGAGTACTGAACGGCTCACGGCGGTACGTTTACGTTTCCTTTCCTAGTTAATATGTGCGCGGTGACCATTAAAGAGAAATTGTGATAGATTTTAACTTACGTAACTGCTTTAAATTATTACAGCTTAATCCGGAAACAACTCGGTACGGTATTTGAGATGCTAGTGAGTCATAAAACAAAAGACAAACACAATTTGTTAGTTATTAGTAGAGACAAACAGGGTTGGGCAGAGAACATGCTTTCGAGCAGTTGGAGATAACATTAGATGCAATATCTATTAACACAACTAACAAAGTCAAACTCATTAAAAGCTATACCTATATAAAAGTAGCTACGTAATAGTTATAGAATATCATTAAAATTCTTTTGATTAGATATCGGAACCAGTAATTGGAATTTGATGCTACCTTTACACAACTCATAAATATTCATATATTATGTGTGTGTGGAGTGCTCAATTGGAATATTTGGCCAGGGGTCAGCATGGGTGCCTGACCCCATTGCACGGTTTCGAAGACGTAGTAGATACTGTGGGGCGGCCAGACAGACCCCAAGGAGGAGAAGCCTGTACTGCTACTACTACTAACATACCCACCAAGCACCCATGCTCCTACCCACTTCTCGGTATACGGAGCGAATCGCGGAAGATGTACGGGGGTTTCCTCACCGGATCTGTTCCACTACATGCAATTCTAGACTCCCTACAAATTGTTTAAGTACCCTCTTGCTATACCACTCTCGCCTTTCTGAGGCCTGACGTCACTGAGATAGAAGTCGTCATCGGCCCTGTTAGTCTTGGTCTTTGCTGCTACGTCATCACATGTCCTTCCTCTTCGTGTGCCGTGCCATACTACTACACCCTGTAAACTGTAGGGCTGCAGCAGAGGACGACTGCGCTCGGTTCGAGAACCGCATCAAGGAGCTTCATCTAGAGAAGGAGGCCATACACCGCGAGTGCCAGGAGACGAGAGCGGCGCTGGCGCTGGCCGAGGACAAGCATGATGCCGCCCAGGCGCAGCTACAGGAGACCACCAGGAAACTGAAAGAGTGTAAGAAATAAAAATATCATTTTATAAATTGTAAAAAAAAAGTAGCTGTTCCCCGCGGCTTCAATTGCGTGGTAGAAAAAAAAATTGTACATATTTGGAAACCGATGCCACTCATCAGTCCTGCAACTATCTACATACAAAATATCACATCGATCCGTTGATCCGATTTGAATAAACAAACAAATGCACTTTACACTACACTGACCAGTAGGTACTGATCAGTACCAACTACCAGTGCATTGATTTTTCTGAAATTCGAGACTAAATTTTTGACATAGACGTAGACAAAGTAATCATTCCTGAAGTAACGACATAATCATTGATATACAAACACTTAAGGAAATAGATAGTGGCAACTGGCTAAAACAGTTTACTAGATAGAGACGAGAACTAAAACGAAAGGTATAGACTTTCAAACTTTAAGCTTTATCTTTCCTTAGTGGAAAATGAGGCGGAAAGTTTGCGCAAGGATCTCGCGGACACGCGGCGCACACTCAGCAACACGACGGCCGAGCGGGACAAGTACAACAGCGCGTGTCGCGAGCTGCGCGAGCACGTGAAGCGCTCCGAGCACGAGCGGCGAGAGGCGGCGCGAGCCAGGGACGACGCTTACCACAAGATCGCAGGTGAGCGAGAGAGACGAGTTCAGGTGAGTCAAGTACAACAGCGTACGAGCGACGGGAGATCCCGGGGGAGTGAAGTAGTTTATAATGAATATTGGTAGAAAAGGACTTTATATTTGATTAGAGGAATAATATCTCCACACACTTGAAATTAATTTGATTTAGATTAAGTCTACTTAAAATATTGATCGATATGTAATAGTGTGGACGTATTAATTCCTAACAAATGTCTTCAATTCCATTCTGAGTTATAGTATAGATTTGTAATATTAAGGACATATTTGTGAAATATATCAGGGCTGGAGGAGTCTCGAAGCTCGATGGATATGGAGCTGTCGCGCCTGCAAGCGTCACTGAAGGAGGCGGAGAGTAGCGGCGAGCACGCAGAGCGCACGTTGCGTGCTGTCGAGTCGCAACTGCAGCGAGAGCGCGCCGCGCTGCAGCAGGCGCAGCACGACATCAAGGAGTTGCAGTCGAGGTAGGACATGGAGCTGTCGCATCTGCAGGCGTCTCTGAAGGAGGCGGAGAACAGCGGCAAGAATGCAGTACGCACGCTGGGTGCTGTCGAGTAGCAACTGCAACGAGAACACGCCGCGCTGCAGCAGGCGCAGCATGACATCAAGGAGTTGCAGTCGAGGTAGGACATGGAGCTATTGCGTCTGCAGGCATCGCTGAAGGAGGCGGAGAGTAGCGGTGAGCACGCGGAGCGCACGCTACGTGCTGTCCAGTCGCAACTGCAGTGAGAACGCGCCGCGCTGCACCAGGCGCAGCATGACATCAAGGAGTTGCAGTCGAGGTAGGACATGGAGCTGTCGCATCTGCAGGCGTCTCTGAAGGAGGCGGAGAGTAGCGGTGAGCACGCGGAGCGCACGCTACGTGCTGTCCAGTCGCAACTGCAGTGAGAACGCGCCGCGCTGCACCAGGCGCAGCATGACATCAAGGAGTTTCAGTTGAGGTAGGAGCTGGACACTTAAAAGAATAAAACTACTGTATATACTTCCTGTTCGGGGTTGGGGTAATGGTAAAAGATAATAAAATGTCGTGTCGTCTATTCTAATTTGAATGCATGTGAGATATTTTTTTATTAGTGATGTTTAAAAACACTACTAGGATGGACAATAGCAGATACAATAATCTATAATTTCCAAAAATTTAACAGACTACAAAACGAGAGCGAGGAGCGTGAGCGCTGCGCCGCAGACGCGGCCGCGGCCCGGCGGCACGGCGCGGAGCTCGAGGCCATGCTGGCGGCGGCGCGCGCGGACCTCGGCGCGGCCAGGCAGCGGGCCGCCGAGTTGGACGAGGCCTGCCGCGCTAGGGACCAGGTACGTACTAACTGACTCGTGCCTATTTCGTTAGGCGTACCACAATAGTTTCATTCATAAGATACCACAGAAAGTTTCTATCAAATTTTCAAGTCCGTCGGGTAATGGGAATGAACGATTTTACCGCAGTAAAAGCTTTCAAGATGATGACGAGGCTTAGTAGCAAAGACGTTCATTCGAAACAATCAAATGGACAAAAAAATTAAAAAACATTAAAAGTTTTTAAATCGCGCGCTGTTTCGTAAATATATTCAATGTACAAATACACTGATATTACTGTATGTTTATATAAGATACACCAACAATACACAATTTGAATAACAATAAACAATTACCTTCTTCAATGAGACATAATGGATAACCTTTGTAGGTGTATACAGCATTATTTTACAAAATTATAGTACAAATAGAATATTTTCGGAAAATAATGGCTATACATGGTCATTGGTCACCCGTGGGTGAATATCACATAAAAACACTATTAAACATTGAAAAAGTCAGCTGGAGTTTGAGGAGAGTTTGACATATAATGTGTACATAAATTTGTCCCAGGAATTAGTTCTACGTCTTGAAGACTGCCGCTCCAAAGAACGTCGGCTTGAGGAGCTGAAACACAACTTGGAAGTTTGTCTCGCAGATGCCACTCAACAGATACAGGAGTTAAAGGTAATCTTACACTTCATTGAAAGACTAAAAATAGAAATAATATAAATAAAAAGATATCGTCAGCACCATACTTTATTAAATCATCATCATAGCATTAGCGTGATTAACTCAAGAGTACGAACCGTACAATCATTCTTTAGAGAAATAAAAATAAATTAAAGTTGTAGGTATGGACCTGCAGCGGTATAATAATGCTCCTTTGCACAAGGTGACTAAGAGAACCAGCGCGGCATCGTAATATCTACCAGGCTCACAGTCCGGTGGCTTAATGATGGGTCTGTCTCACATTGACAGTGAGATATACCAGTACACGAGCGTAGGCACATTTTATACCGAGTGATGGATCGGAGTGCAAATCATCATCGCCTGGACATCATGATCACTTGATTTGAATGACTTCGGGTTGCACGAAGCCTCTGACGAGGACACTATAAATCTGACATCATGTTATCTGTGCTACTACAGGGAAGTAGAGATGGAGTTCTTAAAATTGCTTAGTAGACAGCATTGTGGAAGTTTGAAGCTGATGTTCCAATAAGACTAGATTGATGTAGATGAAGTGTAGCTCTTCATTCACCGGGTGAGAGGACTATGTTAGTGCCTATCGGATGAATGTGAATGGCAGGAGAGTGATCACCTTAGGAGATTGATCGTCTTGGTGACCCTCGAAAGAGGCCTAATTCCAGCAGTCCGCCATACAGGTTGACAATGATGATGATGTAGATTGTAGAGAGCTTAATCAAGGTCAATAACATTACATCTTATAGAATATTATCAATTTAATCTTGTCTTTATTATTTAAAAATATTTCGTCAAGCTTACAAATCTTATAAAGTATATATTAGACAGTTGTAGAGATGACAATTAACTCATTACTTTATGTTCTATCCATATCTATCTCTATAGACTCGCTTAGGGGCAAGTGAAGGACGTGGGAGGGCCGTGGAGGCGGCCCTGGCTCAGAGCGAGGCGGGCCGCCGGGACGCCGAGGTGCGTCTGTCGTCCGTCGCGACGGCGCTGCGGCGCGTGTGCGGCGTGCAGCCCGACGGCAGCGTGCAGCTCGCCGCGCGCCGCCGCCTCGCCAGCCCCGCGCGCCGCTATAGCCCGCACAGAGGTGAGTGTGTGTGTGTCCATGTTTTCAAGCGCCCCTCTGTGTGTGTGCGGTACGAGTTGTGTGTACAGCTGAATAGCAGCACCAAAAGAGGTTACCTGTATGAATACTAGCATAAACCTTTATTCTGTCGTGGTGTACAATGTTGTTGTTTAAAATATTGAATATCTAATATATCACCGTAATTTTAAAAATATCAACAAATTTGTAATATATATACATAATACAAATTGTACCTATAAATTTTCAGGTCGAGATCACTCTGAAGATCGTAATGAGATTATTGATGTCGATCCGGAACTAATCAAGAAAGGAATAAGGAACTTGATGCATGAAGTATGCCAAATAGAACGAGAAAAGGTAGGTGCCTTAGTAGGCACTAGATAGTCCCAGTATTACCTTTTAAATTTGCTATTAATTTACGAATAACCTACATAAAATTTACAAAAAGGAGCGACAATAGGTGCTCTACGAATTACTTTTGAGAAATTATAAACATAGGTTCTTTTATAGTCATTTATGAAATAATTATTGTTGATAGATTTTATTCATTAATAAACCTTTCACTATAACGGTCACCGCACACTTATCAACTCGGAAAGGGATCGTAGCCGTATCACCTCGAGCCGTTAAGAATTCTTTACTGCAACGCACACTAATGAGAAATGTAACATAAACACCTCGCCTCGTAAAGCGAAGGCGATACGGTTACGTACCTTTTCCAAGTTATTTCCAATTAAAGCTGACTCATACCTTTACTAATATTTTTAGTTTTTTTCTGGTAAGCGGCATTAGCCGACGTCGCTGAGGTGATTTTTAAAGGGCAATAGAGATGGCAAGTCATATATTACAGGACGACTTCAAGTGCCAGCTGGGTGTGCTGAAGAAGCAGCTGCGGGAGGCGACGGAGCAGCAGGGCAAGGGGGAGGGGCGCGTGCAGGCGCTGAGCGGTAGCGTGAAAGGGCTGACCGACGAGCGCGCCAAGCTGCAGGCGGCGCTCGCGCAGAGAGACGTGCAGCTCGCGGCGCTGGTGGGTACAGCTCTCTACTGCCTAGATACGGGGAGGGGCGCGTGCAGTAGTGGGTACAGCTCTCTACTGCCTGGAGACAGGGGGAGGGGCGCTTGCAGGCCCTGATCGGTAGCGTGCACGGGTTAACTGACGAGCGCGCCAAGCTGCAGGCTGCGCTCGCGCAGAGAGACGAGCAGCACGCGGCGCTGGTGGGTACAGCTCTCTACTGCCTAGATACGGGGAGGGGCGCGTGCAGTAGTGGGTACAGCTCTCTACTGCCTGGAGACAGGGGGAGGGCGCTTGCAGGCCCTGATCGGTAGCGTGCACGGGTTGACTGACGAGCGCGCCAAGCTGCAGGCGGCGCTCGCGCAGAGAGACGAGCAGCACGCGGCGCTGGTGGGTACAGCTCTCTACTGCCTAGATACGGGGAGGGGCGCGTGCAGTAGTGGGTACAGCTCTCTACTGCCTGGAGACAGGGGGAGGGCGCTTGCAGGCCCTGATCGGTAGCGTGCACGGGTTGACTGACAAGCGCGCCAAGCTGCAGGCTGCGCTCGCGCAGAGAGACGAGCAGCACGCGGCGCTGGTGGGTACAGCTCGCTACTGCCTGGAGCGTGCAGGCGCTGCACCGCCACCGGACTGTTATAAATACTGATCAAGATTCTTGGTCCGACCCGTGAGTTGAATCCAGAACCGCACGAACTGTGGTAGATAGGTTGAACGTTTTTTTGACCAGACCGACTTGATGACCGATTTGAG
>LUGF01019015.1:0-22105 GCA_001625245.1 Calycopis cecrops | reverse complement strand
TACCGACGCCCATAGACATCTGCATAAAGACTATACAGATGCGCTGCCTCCCTTTCTCCTCCCACCTCCATGGGCCACCGGCTACTTACACACCGCACGAAACGCGACAGCACAGCTATCACTTCACGCCGGTTTCGTGTAAGCGAGAGGTACCACCCCGGTCGTGCCGGCCCAATTCGGCTGCATGCGAGCATACAGCATGGCACTACCTCTTACTGTAACCTAACCCACACACGATTCATTCCGATATTTGGCATTCAATCATCAAATTTACTCTTAGGACAGGTGAAGCTAACAATATCTTGTAAACATTTACGACACTTGTTATACTATTACACCCGACTTCTTTTAAAATTGGCGACTGCTTATTCTACTATTACACCTGACGTCTTTTAAAATTGACGACAGCTTGTTCTGTTATTACACCTGATGTCTTTTAAAATTGACAACTGTTGTTCTGCTATTACACCTGACTTCTTTTAAAATTGACAACTGTTGTTCCGCTATTACACCTGACTTCTTTTAAAATTGACGACTACTTGTTCTAGTATTACACTTGACTTCTTTTAAAATTGACAACTGTTGTTATGCTATTGCACCTAACTTCTATTAAAATTGACGACTGCTTGTTCTGCTATTACACCTAACTTCTTTAAAAATTGACAACTGTTGTTCTGCTATTACACCTGACTTCTTTTAAAATTGACGACTGCTTGTTCTGCTATTACACCTGACTTCTGCCTGCAGCTTTCACAGACGCGTGCGCAGCTGACGGCCGAGGTGCGGCGTCGCCAGGCGTACATCGCGCGCAGCGGCCGCGCCGCCAGAGACGTGCAGCGACTGCGTACCGCACTGGGGGAGTCCCTGCGGACTGTCTCGCAGGTATGCTCAGGGATGGATGTAGCCGGATAGTGACGGCATGCCCGGGGAGGTACCTCTCGCTTACACGATACCGGTGTAAAATGATAGTAATTGTCCTCTCGCGTTTTGTGTGGTGTGTAAGTAGCTGCGAACCGTCTCACAGCCCGTGAGGCACGGGTATGCTCAAAATATGCCTGGGCATTAGCTGTTGACTTCACGCTTCGTCGTATAACCACATTTGCATTAAAGTCCTCTTGTGTTCAACTGCTTGTGATTAAATATTTGACTTTTCCCGATTCATTATCAAAATGTGATTGTTTATTTCATATCTTTTACAGGATCCAGCCTTGGACTCGTACACGCTGGAACATGAAGCGAGGAAGTTGGATAGCACTCTGACCCAGAGCCTGCCGCCTCTCAACGACAGTTTTGAGAGCAAATAATTGATACCTTATGAAAGGAATTAAGTTTGGACACATTTTTCAGACAGATATAAGATATTTCTGTGTTGTATTTTAAAAATAGTAAAGTCAAATCAATAGGGAATCGAACATTAATCATTGTTATTATAAAATCGCAATGTGCGTACCTACCTACAATCTTTGGTTGTCAACTTTTGCATCTAGTAGTCTGTTATTCCTTTGTTAAAAAAGGACAAAACACGTGATTACTTAATTAGAAAATGGCAGCCATAAAACAACTTCTTTCATTCTATTTCGTAAAGTATAAACTACGTAGGTTGGCAGTACGTATATCTTCTGTTTTGCGTTATAACAATTTTAAACACAAATTTTGGAGATTTTTAAATATATTCTTACCAAATATTTCTACTGTAGGCAATTAGTGTAGTTTTGCAGATAGGCCGTAGCAAATAGACTAAAGAGTTTAGCGACAGGCCTACTTAGTCTAGAAGTTCCTTGTGTAATTTTAATTCACCTACACCAAAGTAGGTATTTCTAGTCAAAGCTAACGATTCTAGTCATGGTATCTCAAGTTCTTTTTTTATATTAATTTTCGGACCCTTTAGAATTAGCCGTCCGATCTAGATTTTAGCTGCTTTAAATCGATTTAATTACTAAAAGTGTTTCAATATTTTTAAGTCAATATTAATTGAAACAAATTAATAGCGTAGAGGGCAAACGAGCACCGGTCAATGTTAGTCATCACTCACGCCCACAGAACTAACTAAGACCGCTGGTGAACTGTTGGCTTTTGATAAAAGAATAATCTAAATCCTTTATGTCTAAAGACATGGGCGTAGCTACCACCGTCTCTGTTGTATCAATTATACGGGGCCCCCAACTTGCGTAAGCAAAAATTAATAAAAACATCCCAAAGGGCCCCCAAACAAATTTTAATACGGGGCACCGCCAGAGCACTCTACGCTACTGTCTAAAGATATCTTATTCGTATAGTAAGCCGTTTAGATAAATTTTTTTGTGGGACAATGTCTCTGAAATGGCAGGTCAATATTTTTGGTAACTACGTGTTACATATTTGGGTGTTGCGAGGACATTTTGTGTGGGCAAAGTTGTTTGTCAACGTTTCTCACTAACGTACCTACAATCAATATTCTGGAGAATTACGAGTTTACTGTTCATTATTATTTACCATAGAATGACGTGTTTTAGAACGTAACTCAGCGTCATCGCTTCAGTATATTATTGCTTATGTCGATTTAATATTCACTGGCACGATTTAAACTTTGTTATTGAACGTGACCTAAACTTTTCGGTATTCCTGACGCATGTCGCTCAGCAGATTGCTCAAAAACGCATTTAAGCTTTGAAAATGAGGTTCTATTTGTGTCGCGGGTATGTAAACTCACACCATTAATTTTTTTGTTTACCACGAAAACCTAAAATATTTTGTAATTATTCCTTGTAGTTATTTACATGATACGTGTTTAAGTTGGGTAATTTTTGGATTTTCGAGTTACCATTCGGTGGTATACGATGGGCGTGAGGGACTTGCGGCTGAAACTACAACTCGGGTGTCACAACTCACAGGTCGCCTACACCGAGGCGCCTCGCATCTGTCAGGAACGGGGAACAATAACATCCAATAACTCCATATTCGCGACGTAGTACCTACCTACCTATATTTTGAATGAACTCTATTTTAGCGTCAGACACGAATCTAGAGGACAGTAGCAGGCAAATACGATATGATATAATCTCATCCACATATTTCTGTTTTCCGTCTCCACTGCAAAATGATGGTTATTAGATAAATCTTTAGTTTACCGTTCAGCCATTAGCAGTCACAATGACGATTAACGGAGGCCAGCAAATAATGATGAATCAACGGATGACTCAACTGAACGCCATAAAAACCGGAAGAGAAACGGAAGCGATTTTTATGAGTCAGCCTTCTGATAAACGTGTTACGTGAATACGTCTCTAGATCAACTTGCGCAACTGACAGACAGCAACAGTAGTCATTATTCGTCCAGAAAATTCCGTGATTTGACATTACTTACTCTCATAATCCTACTAATATTGTAAATGTGATTGTGAGTGTTTGTTACGTTTCACGTCGAAAGCAATCAACCGATCATCATGAAACTATGTACACCTAGAGGTATTAGAAATGACATTGGATATTTTTATTTAAAAATATTTGAAGGGTCAAAAAATGATTGTAGCGGATATTGGAAATGGAATCTATTTGAATGCAGGTAACGCAAGCGAAGCCGTGGGGTACACTAAACGTGAAGTTAATGCAGTGATGAAACCACGTTGGAAATTACCTCACTGTTGTCGCGCCGAGGGCGCTACTTGTGAATAGATTCGAAAAGGTTTAACTGTTAACTCGTCTGTCCTTGTTTGTATGCGTAGATATTCGTGTGGGTTTATCTATTTTCCTCAAATATGAATACTAGCTGTTACCAGCGGTTTCGCTCGCGTGGTAGAAACAAAATACCTACCTATAGCACTCTTCGGTCTTATAACTATCTCCATACTAAATATCACATCGATCCATTGATTCCATTTGATGTGAAAGGACAAAAAACAAACACACTTTCGCATTAATAACATTAGTATGATATTGTGTTTAACTCTTATTATCTTCATCAGTTTCGTCCTCGTTCTCTGCTGGACACAGACGGGCAACGCTTGCTACGACGGTCGACCCACTCACTCATATGCAGTTATTCACAATACAGTTGATGTCATCATTTTCAATAACATAGGCAGTCATGTTCATAATTTAATTATAGTTCGGAGAATTTGAATTGGCTTTGGTGTTGACGACGAAAAAGCAAAGACGTAACTGTATCCTAGGGCCCGTGGCAAATACATCGGATGGTCTCCTCCTCCTCTGTCTCCCACTAGAGAAGCTTAACCAATTAACATTATGTTCCACTAATTCTCGCATTATACACTGAACGGTACTTACCACCTTGTAGCGCCAGTAATCAGCCACCAAACCTGCTATACCCAGTTTAATACTTTATTCGCCGTGAATCTCCGTAGCGTTGCCCACATTAAAACTAAAAATACTCACCCAAATACATAGTAATATGTAGCGGAAGTTGACCCCGCACCTGTTTTGGAAGCATCAATATGGCTAAGTGTGCATAATTTAAGCAAGTTTGCGCGATGTCGGAGCGAGGACTTAATTATAAGATTGCCACCAATCCATTCCCAATCGAAATCAATGTTTACTTGTTACACACTTTAGTATGTAGTTATTGTAAGCCGAAACGGCCGCCACGACTGAACAAGGACCTCTCGTTTACATACACGCGTGATCTAATAACTGACGCATGTCAGGGGTATGAAGCGTTAAATAACTACTTGTTTTGCACACCTCTAATTGTGCGGATATCTATGGGTGTCACGTTGCGATCAGGTGATGTGACTGCTAGTTGGTTTCCGAGTTCCTGTGCTATAAAAGCTCGCACCTATTCGTATCGATACCAGTATAAGCGGTTATACAGTAAGAGATCGAACATGACAATACAGTTTTAGCGAGTTTCGAACCAGAATTGATATTATCATTTTTTATCAATGTCACACCGCCCACTTTCACGTATGAAAGAAGTTTCGAGAGCCTGTTGAGATTTTTAAGCGCTCTCATGTGGGCGACCTTCGGTGACCCTAGACGTCGTCGCCCCTCCAACACTAATAAGGCAAATTGAACACATGGGAAGAGATAGCGTTATCAATGTAGCTACGTGCCCAAAATAGTCCGTTATCCGAACGTCACGCCTTATCTACAAGTAATGACTCAATGAACGATGCATTTTTTAATACTTTTAGCCTTTGATTACGATTCTTTTAACGGATTCTATCGCGTCTGACAATCGTCAACCGCGATAGAATCCGTTAAAAGAATCGTATTCATGAGCAACATTCGCGTAAATATACGAAAACTATAGTTTTAGCTTTTGATAATCTTACGATACTATTAAATGTAAGTGGCAAATTCCTAGATTTACATTGTAAACTATACCAACCAACATGCGTTTTAATTCAGTTAAAATGGCTCACATTTTCCTTGAATTTATCCTTATTTGTATGATCTACTCATACAAACAACATGATCGTGACGTAAGCACTTATATTAAGCAACTGTATTGATTAAGCCTTCACACAGTATGGTAAGTGGGACGGTACCTCATTGCAGTAGCCAATTTCGGAAGAAAGAGGCGTGAGTACATGTACTGATGATGATGATGAATTGGGATTGTAGTGAACACTGGATATAAAGCGTTATTATATATAGGAAGCGTGTTTTGAATGATAGTATATTTGGGACAAAGGTCATAATCTAGAATTTAGGTTTAATTCGAATAAATATGTGGTTATCACCGTCGATAGCGAGATGGAATGGAACTTAAAAGTTAATAACTCTCAAATTAATCAAGGATTCAAGGAGGCCCTACTTTTAGGAACCTAAACTTTTCGACTCCAATTTAAAAGAGCGATCACGGGCACTTAGTTAATTATAGACAGCAACATTTTTAATTTGATTTTCTATTCAAAACATCTTATCACCATTAACCTATGGATAGGGAAAAATAGGAGGAAATCATTTTTAAGTAAGTACGTAATAGCTACTATATTTACGTTGGGACATACGAAATAACTCAGAGGAAAAAGGACGGCGCATACGTAAATAGCGGAACTACAGTCCACATAGTAAAATTGCGTATGTTACCCGATTATAAAAAAAATATTTATATTTTCACATATTAAACTACTACTTATTTTAGATTTAAATTATTCATATTAAAACATATTTGGCCCAGTTTTTGCCTATGAACGTTAATCTTTTCAGGGGAACTGGCTTATAGTAGGCGATAAGAGCAGGGGTTGATAACACACATATTTTAACATAATAGAGAGCAATTGTAGATTTCTACTCCCACGCTTTGAATATTAAAATATTGTTTCGCGTCCCATGGTGAGCTCGGTCTTTGTTAGAGACCTTGTTTCACGTTGTGGGATGCGTACATGTCAAGCGACTTGATACATGACTTTGTTATAATTAGAATGCTTGTTTATAGGTCATAGACGCGATAGGTATTCATTTTCATTGGACTGTGTCAATTCTTATGCTACTAGAATATCGACATACGCCCGCCACATCACTGCCATTTTTTTATATAGTTGGCGGCAAAACTATTTCGAGAACGATTCAAAAGAAAAATTAACGAATATATAACTTATGTTATCTTGTTGTACTAATTATAAAAGTGTTTATATATTTTGGGACAACGCACATTTCATTATAAATATTTTAGCTGTAATTATTGTATTAAAACTTGTGTTTGTCGAATAGAAAAAATGATCGCTACTTTATAAATTGTACCCGATATAATTAAAATAAAAAATTGTATTTACAGATATTTTTGCCATCAACTTCTTTGTAAACACATTTTATGAAAATTATACACTGTGTCAATAAACGATAGTAATTGATGTTTGTTGTTTTTAATGCCCTAATCACCCCATCCCGTATTTCATTTTCGGTCCTTCCCAAAATAGGTTGCAATGCTGCGATTGCGCTGCTAACAACCAGTTAGTAAGAACTGGTTGTCATTTAATTAAATTTCATTTAAATTCCGACCCAATTGTCGGTGGGCCCGGAGCCCCGCGTGCGGGCTGCGTGACTCATGTGATAACAATTGACGTACGCCGTCAAACAAAGCTTGTTTAATGCCACTTTGTTACTATAAAAAATTATGTTATCAACTTGTATTTCTAAAAGGCAACAATTGTGGATGTGTGCATGACAAATACTTATGAAATAAATGATAAAAAAGTTATTTCTTACTTAGTCTCTATAATTGTGACCTATGGAGCTTTTTGGAGGCCTGTCCGGCAGTGGACAGTCCATTGCTGGACATTGGCCTCCACCATAGATTCCGTTGTGGACTTCCTAGGGCTGATGAAGATGATCAGTCTATACTCTTGGAATAATTATCTTTACCAAGTCTATATCAGACCGTTGAATGTAGGGCCCATCTACTATTTAACCAGATACACATTATATGAATACTGATATAAAATAATTTCAAAGTGACAGTTAATGTTTTTTCAGTCAATCTGCGGTCAATGAATATTAATGGTAATTGGTATAAATGCTATCATAGCCTAGTTGACACAATTTAATTTCCTAATATAATAAAATGAACACCATCGCCAAGGTTATCAACTCACTAGTAACAAACAGTTTTAATAGAGGTGGTCCACATGTTATTTTCAGGGAGGGATAACTACAGCTTGCCAAGATACGCATAAAAACGTCAACATGGTTGTTATACTGTATGAAACAAAAACTAGGTGAATGTTTAAAATTGGTTTTATTGATTAATTTGCAAAAAAAAGAAAGAAATTATAGTACGTACATAATATGTCGATTATTGATTGAAAAGATAAAAATATACACGTTTTGTTTGCACGATATTTATAAAAATATAATTCAACTCAGATCAAGCCGTTACCAATATCCTTGTGCAGTAACTTACATATAAACAGAAATGACAATCGAGGAAACATCCAACTCCGTAACAATATTTGAACATCTATTATATTTACTTCAACAAAGTTTTAAGGAGCAACACGTTGGTAAATTACATTCAAATGAGCCAGTAATAAAACTTTATCCAATTATAACGATATTTTTTTTTAGATTTTCAATTTATTTAGGAAGTGACAAATGTCATATACAACATACGGACACCAGACAATACATTGGCAGGGTGCATTCATCTAAGGCTCACTAATTATTCAAAGTTATCCAATACCTAAAGTGTTGCCTAACTCTCCATCTCATACATTTGTATTATATAACAAGACAATAATATATCTGAAAAAATTTAATGTATTCTTAATATTAAACATTATACACTGGTTAAGGCCTGCTGGCACTAACTACAGGGCATTACTCCTGTACTTTTCACTCTAGTTCAGAAGTGGACAAATTAAAGTTAGAACAGTGATTAAATATATAATAGTAAGGTGAATATATACAAGTTTTGTAAGATGAATATATGTATAGATATGAAACATAAAAGAAAATTGCATCTTTTCTTACAAGATTATAATAGATACACATTTATAAGTACTCTTTTTTTTTAAGAAATAACAATGTTTATGGAATGAACAGTATGCGAAGAATACAAAGAATCAACAACAGTGGTTCTTTGTTTTTCTTTGTTCATACTTCTACACTGCAAAAAGTTTATGGTAAAAGCTATTATACTACTAGGATTAAAGATTAATCATTATAAATATTTCTTACAGTTTAGATGGAAATTGGTCTATGTAGCGTTTTTAATCTAGAAGGCAAGTTGTACATTTTTATCAAAATGCATCATGTAATGCATATTATGGCCGATCGTAATGCATGTACTCTATGGAACTGTAACTAACTTTGCCCATGTAAATAATTAAATTTAGACTGTATAAAATTAGTAATAACACCGGATTAATCAGCCCATAAAATTGATGTAAAGTTTAGTACAAATATCCAAATTCAATGTGATATATATGTTGAAATAGTGTAAACAACTTTCATAATTCACTGTTTTACAGTTTAATAAATTTAACTGGAACAATTATTATTACTTAATCACTGTCTAACTGCGTCACAAAACAGTTAAGAGGGACAAATTTTGAATATAAATACTATTAAAATGTCCGACTACAAAAGCATTGGACATATTACTCTTATATAGCCAAATTTTCATTAGAATTATATTTACTTAATTTTTTAAACTTCTGAACTTACCATCAACCACACCAGTCAATATGAAATGCCTAGAGTGAAATATACACAGACTGTCGACATATTTAATATGAATTACTAATATAAATATGCAGACTAAAATGTCCACCACTCTGTACATAAGTAGGACGCTGCTCTTTATTTATTAATAATAATAATTATAAAGTTATATACTAAACAATGCTTCTATGAATAAACTATTTATTTTAGTGATTTTAAAAATAAAATCACGCCCTAATTAACTGTATCATTGACGTCTGTGCATCTTCCACTCGAGTAGCACAGAATCACAATAACAAATGCACATTGTGAAATGCAGGTTTCAACCAACCACTCTCACGCACCTAGTAACTTTTGGGACTATCAAGAGCCAAACCCGGGTACCAGAAGACTTTCAATTATAAAATATTATAATACCTAAATATGTCGGAAGCGCCACGACCCTTAAAGAAGTTGACAATTGTTGGGGAACTTTTTGTTTCCCCTACTTACTTTATCCACTTTGGGGGACTTTTTGTTGATCTGTCGCACTAAGTCGTAGAACACTTCATTAACACTGATTTTGGCCTTCGCGGAGGTCTCCATGAACACGCAGTTAAAATGATTGGTGGCAAGGTTTGCTCCTTGCTGCTTACCGACCACGCGCTCCGCCTCCAAATCACACTTATTGCCTACCAATACCATTGGAACGTCATCTTTGTCTTTAACTCGGAGGATCTGCTCTCGCAAGTCCTGTAAGTCGTTGAATGTTGATTGTGCCGTGATCGAATATACTAATACGAATCCTTGTCCATTTTTCATGTACAAATCTCTCATCGCAGTGAAC
This sequence comes from Calycopis cecrops, assembly GCA_001625245.1. Classification (NCBI taxonomy): domain Eukaryota; kingdom Metazoa; phylum Arthropoda; class Insecta; order Lepidoptera; family Lycaenidae; genus Calycopis; species Calycopis cecrops. The sequence goes on along the minus strand of LUGF01019015.1, from coordinate 12,174 downwards.
TGCTCTGTGCCAGCTGTGTCGAGGATTTCCAACATACATTGTTGCCCATCAACTTCCACTTGTTTCCGATAACTGTCTTCTATGGTGGGGTCGTATTTCTCCACAAAGATGCCTTGTACAAATTGTACTGTCAAGGCGGATTTTCCCACGCCTCCGCTACCTAGTACGACTATTTTGTATTCGCGCATTATTAACTATTTTAAATTGTGTGATTTAGATTACTGAAAATTAAAGATCACACTGCTAAAAAGCACATTAACTACAAAGTTATTGCAAAAAAAAACCTTCAAATAGTCAAACCGCCATGACACGGTTAGCAGGGCGATGGCTCACTGTGTTAATGTTGCCGTTTTAAAAATATAGTACATGTTATTTTTGTAGATTATTTATTACCAAATAGTTTTTAAAATATATATTTAATTATTACTGTTTACATTATTATTAATAGATTTGTGAATTAATTGGTTTTATTAAATGATCATGATTGATTCTTGACAAATGTTGATATTATAGTAATAATTTAATTAGGTGGCGTAGTTTTTAAGAAATAATATTACTGTGCACAGTATTTAATATTATTTATTAAAAATGTGGGGGCTAGTTTATATATTTTTAATATTATGTCATTGAATAACATCGAAAGTATGTAAGCGCCTAGATTTACTTGATTCCGATATTATAGTTTCACAAAGAACATTTTTCTAATTTGATTTGAAAAAATCGGTCATTATTTAATAACACAAAACATATTTAATTGCCTAGTATTTTTAATTATGCTAAAAATATTTGAAATTTCAATGGCAGTAGTAACTTTAATAGTTGGCAACTCCATAATCAAAACGCACGAATGAGTACAAAAAAAGTTAACGAGATGGCGCTACTAATACTAAAAAATACCAAGATTATATTGTATTATAATTTATAACATATAATAACCAACTGTGCAATGCGAAGTAGGGCCATGTATTTAGCTGTCTATGTTTTATGTCGTCTGCTTGTTTCTGTGAGGAATATAATTTATTGACCATACGTGTGAGGTGGATTTTCATGGATCTCAATAGATAAATCTATGGGAGGGCTTAAGGTGGCTGCAGCCCCATCTGCTAATAAAAATTTAAAAAAAAAGAGCTAAATAAAAGCATAAAAGTATTTAAAAAAATATAAAAGGGTTGCCTTTACTAAGTGAAATATTATTAATAAAAATGGTAAGGTAATTAGGTAGATACGGGAAATAATAATTATAAGCGTAGATTTAGAATTGTCCTCACTACCTAAATCTATGATTATAAGATAGAAAAGTCCTCCGTCACCAGCTTGGCACAAGCATAAAAAAAATATTTAACAACATTGACCACAGAAGATCGATATTGCCGTTTTAGAATATTGGTCACCTGTATGTAGATTTTTTTCGACAGTCTTGCTAAGGCTTGTCTGAAAAAAAATTCAATTAAATCTAGTAGTTTTTGATTGGCGCCTTTGAAATGTGACAATAAGCTGCATTTTCGTCCTTTTCACTAATTACTGCGAAAAAGTAAAAATGTAGCTTAGGCCAAAAAAAAGAATACCTACCTATCCAAAATCAAAACGATCTATTTGAGTCAAATTCGCTAAGTAAAAAGCTTCCTAAGAGGATACTCTGCGAACTGAGAAAACGCCAACGACATTGTGCATAGGGCCCAGAAACGAAATGATTTGGTACCATGTTGTTAGGTAGGTACTTGTTACAACTTCTTACCAAAGAGCACTGCGAAGAACTGGCCAAATGATGGCATAAGCTCGTAAATCTCCAGCCCCCTTAGCTCAATCATTCCTGCCATTAATTGTTCTTTTGCGACAACGACAACACATCACAACCAGGGACGTACCGCCGTATCTGCCGAATCAATTATACGGGGCCCCCAACGTGCGTAAACAAACACTTATTTTCCTTTTGTGAGAAGTCTTTTGATAAGGGCCCCCAGAACACGCTACTACTACTAAGTTATCGCGGTACACCAGAGCTAGACAGAGGATTGGAAGTTTTGCTTCATCTGTTCTACTCTCTGGGCCATGCGTTGACTAACTACTTTTCCTAAGATTGGGACTAGGTACTTACTTCTAAGAAGGGAAAAGGTCAAACATGCTCCAAAGTCAGTATAAAATGCCATTGACTAGTTTGTAAGTTTCCGTTCGCTCTCGCTGTCAGATCCGGGGCACTCCAAGTTCCAACATACGTTCCGATGGCACCCGCGGGGTTTTGGAGGGTATTTCGGCATTAAATTTATGATTTTCCGTTTTGCTTCTAAAAGAACATCAAAAATGAATCGCTCGAAGATATAGGTGCGTATTTTCATTCATTGAACATACTAATTTAATTACCTAACACAAAAAAAGACCGTTGAATACGAATAAAAAATGGTTTCCGAAGATCACTTCATTTCAATCGCATAATTGCAAATTGCCGACTGTAGATAATTTTTTATGATCTTTTTTTATAGTAAGTACCTACCTATAACGGGGCCAACGAACAATCGGAGCTATTTTCCTGACTACCGATATCCGCATAGAAGTTATACCTAGGTCTAGGTCCCTCCTTCCTCTATGAGCCCCCTGCTACTTACCGCACGAAACGCGACAGCACAGCTGTCACTTTACGCCGGTTTCGTGAAAGCGAGGGGTACCTCTCCGGTCGTGTCGGCCCAATTCGGCTAAATACATGCATGCAGCGTCGCACTAGCTCTTCCTAAAAAAGATCGGAGACTTTCGTGTGAATTGTCACGGATTTGTGAAATAAAAAATGACATGGCATGCCGCATGTGCAGAGCCGACACCAGTTTGTCACCATTGCGGTGCAGAAGAGGACAGACGAGCGTACGCTCGCAGAGAGTTAGGTTAGGGAAAATAAATTAATGAAACCAAAGGTAAAATACCTATTCGTATGGGTCAAGAAAATCCCAATATTTGGTTTTTAATAACATAGACTTTTTAAGACAGGATTGAGAGCGGCAACGCATCTGTTAGACCTTTGGTGTTACGGATGTCTGTGGGCGCTGGTGATCACTATATATCAGGTGACCCAACTGCTCGTTTGCCTCCTATGCTATAAAAAAAAATAAACAAACAATTATTGGCTTCTTAAAAAGAACTATATAATTAAGATTAACTAGAACTATATTATTAAAGAAGATTATTAAGAACTATATTTTGTAAAATTACTAGTAGTATCATCTTATTATATTAAGTTAGAAAAATTTTATTTCAATGTCAATGTCAACCTATCCAATGTTCGTTATTATAAAAAAAATCGTTATTATAATTTAAATGTTAAAAATGAGCGCGTCTCTCCATCAAACGTCAAAGTTTGGGTTAACAATTTTGTAACAACTTTGAAAAATTTTATTTGTAATAAACAGTTAAAAAAAAGGATTGGCCAGCCTGGATGCGCACCTCAGTGGCGAAACTGGGTCAGATCTGTCCATATCTAGTATAAAATAAAAGAACTTAGTAATTAGTGAACGTTGTTGGTTTCATACAAAATGTGTGTATATGTTGGCGACGAGTATATTACGTCACTGGACGCTGCGCAGTGAGGATTTATTAAAATTGAGAATACTGAGCAGAACAAATACTAAACAGAACAGAACATTGTACACGATGAGTAACAAAATCAATAATCTAAAATGGTTTTTAAATATTTTTTTTATTTTCAAGGTACATGGGGCAAACGAGCAGTAGGAGCCATTTTCACTGCTACCGACACCCATAGACATCCGCATAGAGGCTATACAGATACACTGCCTTCGTTTCTCCTCCCACCTCCATGGGCCACCGGTTACTTACACACCGCATGAAATGCGACAGCACAGCTGTCACTTTACGCTGTCGTGCCGACTCAATTCGGCTGCATGCAGGCATGCAATGTGGTAATCCTAGTAAATAAGATAGAAAATTGTACAAAAGGAGTAACAAAATAAATATAATCTGAATTGGTTTTAAAGTTTAGTCAAATAGCTTAATCTGTGATTTGAGGTCGGCGTCACAACAATAAAGAAATAGCTATTGTAGAAGGTCTCTGCCAAAGTTACGCAATTATTTTCATTAAGCAATATTCATCGTTAATATTAGGCATAAGTTTCAGAACAATGGAAACTTAGGCCAGACTTTGACCCAGAGGGCCTGGGATTCGCGCCCAAACGAGATAACTTTGTAAGGTTGTTAGGAATATTAGATGAGTAACATTTTGATGTCTATACTTTTGTGGATATGCCCTTTGTTACCAGACCTCAACTGCGATGTAAAATATATTAAGTTGACGCGAATATTACTAATTACCATAGATTTAGAATTGTTCTCACTACGTGAAAGATGTACAAAGCGTGGGAGCGAGACATTCAAATTAGCTTCCAATCATCGGAAAAGAAAAGAGGCAGTAGATGAAGTACATATATGAGGCAATTATTTTACGCGAGTAAGAGGCCATAGCGACCCAATTACATACTAATGACAAAGTCATGTATGTATTTTTGTAGTAATTCTGACTTTTGTTAAATATGCTTTTTGTCTCGCCTCTGTTCTGACATTGTGTCTTGTACATTCTAAATCAATGCTAATTACAATCAATCAACTTTAACGAATTTTATAGCGGATTATTTTAATATTTTACAAGCCCGATATTTCAGAAGCTTTGTAGCAACCGTGGTCCACCCGTGGCCATGATTGCTATAAAAAAATTAACTGCGATAAATTACGATAAAGTTGTTTCATTATAATGAATATTTATATTGCGGACTACAAAAATGTAGCCAGTGGACCAATGGAGGATTGGGTAAACTAGGAGGAAATGCACATGTACTTGTGATATGTATATGATGTTTGGTAGTCAAAAAAAGACTGCTTGTTTGCCTCTGTTGATGGTTCTCTAGAAAAAAATTCAATTTTTTCTAACATTCTTGACATATCTGTTTGAGTCTAAAAAATCCTAGGAAGAGGTGTGCTAAATGGGGAGCTTGTGCCTTGCCTTTTTCCTCCACGGATCTGCCACAGATAGCTATTACATTACTAGGGTGGTGGGGAGTTCGGTGCTCGTGCTGGCCCGTTTCAGCCGCAATCTTACAATTAATATAGCTTGTAATGTGTAAATTTCACAAAATCATACCCGCCATGTGATTCTACGAAGACCTAGGGAGAGATGCGTGGACACCAATTATACCTACATTCGAAACTCCTGTATTTTTCATCCATTGTTTTATTCTATGTATGTGCTGGCTATACAGCTGTAAGTACATTAATTGTTAATTGAAATAAATAAATAGTTCTGTTCACTATAAATAAATATTTAATTCAAAATATTTAATTCACACAAATATTGTAAGATAAAACAAGTTAATCAACGCTCGCATGTCAGCGATTCGGCCGCAGCACTATCTGCGCTACATTCATTAGCATTTCGATTTAGCCGGCAAGGGCGCCTGCAGACAGACCAATTTTACAAAATAACGAGTGCAGCAGCGTATGCTGTAAGAAAAATTCGTGAAATGACCGATGTCGATACTGCACGCTTAGTTTACTTTAGTAATTTGTACAGCATTATGTCCTATGGTTTATTGCTTTGGGGCAGTGCTTCAGATGTTGATTCGATCTTTGTGCTCCAGAAACGAGCCATTAGAGCTATCTATAAGATGGGTCCCCGGGATTCATTAAGAAATAGGTTTAAAGAAATTAACATTCTCACACTAGATTCACAATACATTTACGAAAATCTTATGTATGTTCATAAAAATAAAAAATGCCGATGCCCACATCGACCAGATTTTGGAGTTGCCTGTGGTGAGCACTACAGCCTCCTTGAGGACTAAGCTCCTCAACCCCTTTCAAATCGCCACCAATGCCTTGAGCCGCCTAGGATTACCGGAAGTTCAGTGGTCCTACCTATTAGTACACATTGTCTCACACGGCTGCCTGTTTCCTTGAGGGCACGATTTGAACAGGGGCACATTAGGGATGAGACATCGCAGCTCCCTACATTTGATCAGCTCCTGACGTTTCTGGAGAACGAGTGTCGCATGGGCGACGTGATGGTTGTCAACACTCCTACTGGATCTCCAGGAACCCGGCCCACCAACCAACAGCGCAACTTCCGATCTGCGCCAAGGCCAAGGGCGCCTCCCCGCTTTGCTGTCGCGCAGACTGCGCGACCGGACTGCCATTCTTGTAGGTCCCAGGGGCACCGGACGGCGCAGTGCCAAGATTTTGTACAGCTGCACGTGGCCGCTCGTAGGCGGATTGCACAGGCACGAGGCTGGTGCTTCTCCTGTCTAGGGGACCACTATCAGCGCGCCTGCCCCGACACGCACCCGTGTCCAATTTGCGGTGGGTGCCATTTGAGAGTGCTGTGCGCCAACGCAAATGGCCAACGCGACCACCCAGGGTCGCCTTCGAGCGGGTACGTGAGCGGACGCTGGGCTGAGTCCCGCCAATTGGAGTCCGGCTCACCCCCTCCTCGCCGCGCAGACCGTGCTGCCGTCAAGCGGCAACAAGGTGCACCACGCAGCCCCACGGGCGGGTATGAAAGCGGTCTCCGGGTTCAATCCCGCACCTTTGTGTCCCGCTCGCCCCCTCTGTCCCCGTGTCATCAGAACAGGTCGCCTCCACTCGTGCATCACGATTACCGTGACGTACGTCCGACACGATTGCCGTCCGCAACAGGGTTTTCATTGGCAGAGCGTCCCCGCCTCGAAGCACACAATCCTCGGTAAGGACGCTCTTGGCGCTACGAGCCGCCGACAATGGCTCGCAGCAGTCGTCACCGAGCAGAGGAGGAGTTCGAAACTCTGCCTCATTTTGACGTACCATCCGGGGACCGGACCGGAATCATTGGACAATTGAAAACCCTGTTGCGGAAGCTTGCTGCAGATTCATCTCGGCGGATTGGGGCTTTACGGGAAGCTAAGTATATCTCATTGCATGTGGGAAATTTATGGCCATAGGTATTATGTAGTAATGTGATTTATTAAGCCAGTCTCCAGATACGCCAGGTAATTGCATTAATTTTAAGATTTAATTTAGCTCTGCGTAATCGCAGACAGGTTCATTCTGATTTGAGCCCTGTGTATAACATTCCTTCCACTGCGCAACAAGTCCAGGGTCATAACTGAACAAGAGTGTTACGAAAAGTGTGATCGGGCGAGGCGAAGAGGGAGATATAATAAGAGTTAGTTAAGACAGACAGTTATGTTTTTTTAAGCTACTATAGGAACAAGAAAGAGCAGTGCGCACGCACATTTTCCTTCCCTCTCCCTCTCATAGCCAGTTGTTCCGAACTTCAGTCGTTTGTTCCTTATCACACGCACACTTTTTAATTCCTGTTTAATATCAGAAAATACCAGGGTAACATAAGTCTGTAGGAGGCCTTAAGCCATGAAATTACGAGGTAAAAGCGGGCAGTAATTAGTGGTGTTATATTTTTCACCGGCTCGCTCCCCAGCGCCTCACTTTAGATGCTGTATTTGATGAATACCTGTTAGGGCCGTAACCCAGTTCCGCTGTCTGAAGCCTTCGTATAGAATACGTTCTTGCTTTTAACAAAAGTTTAATTAGGTTTTAATATATTAATATAATTCGGAGAAGTATTCTCAGTGTGGTTACGAACATTTTTAATTAGATTACATTCTTGTAGAGCCTCAGTTGACGTGAAGATACGTCGAGTATCGCTTTGTTTCTTCTGAGACTAAGTAGTTAAAGAAAAACTAACAGTGAATGGAGCCGCTGATTAGATTCATTGGTATATTATTAAAGAACCTCAACAGAGGCTCTGGATCAAGAATGTATAAATGTTTTGTTACCTCATATAGTATGCACTGCACTGTGCAGTACATACACGACAACTTTTTGAAGTAAAACTTCTATACGCGCTTGACTTGGGGAGTAACCTAGCGAGAGCGTTAAAAATCACACATCGGGCGAAGCTAATGGAAGTTGTCATTCAAATCCAAAATTAAAATTCGATTTAAGTGAAACTTTTGTATTTAAAAATAAATATCATATGACATGTTATGTCACCGTAACTACGGTAATGAATTTGATAATTAACAACAAAACAACAATTAGTTTTACTTTATTTGTGTGGTCAAAAGCACACACTTTTTTAGTAAGAAGTAGTTCTACGCTGCACACCGGCGAAAGTGAGAGCTATGCTCTCGCGTTTCGTGGCGTTTTATTATCTGGTGGCCCATTTTCAACGCATCCGTATAACCTCTATGCGAATGTGAGTACGACTGCTCGTTTGTTTACGTATTATACTATTAAAAAAAACTCCTACGACTAGTTATAACAATATTTTTTTAGCAAATATTTATTTAGTTTCGAATCATTGTTTTCGAATAAAAATAGTGAAGTGTCTGTTATATGGAGTGGCTAAAACAATGTATCGACCCTTTTTGGTTCCAAAAGCTCTCCGTTAAAAACAAGCCATCAATCATGGCTTTAAAAATACTAAAACCTCGGCTCCAATATTTTATTTTCGGCGTTAGTAAAAAAACATACTTTTGCCTTGTTTGACGTGTTATTGTTTTAGGCAAATAAAAAATTATCCGAATGAATGTTGTTTGAGCAACTGTTCAGTTGAAATGTTTGGATTGCAAGCTGATTATTACGGATTCGATTGTTACCTAGTGACATACGTCACTATATATACCACACATACACTATACACTATATGTACCGAATATATTTAATATTACTATGTTAGTTGTATAACATAAAAACCATATTAGGAACATTCCTGTATGTCGTTTTTATTTGTTTGCACTATCAACTAAGAAAATTATTGTATTCTCTCAAATGCCAAAAGGTTGCCTATAAGATATTGCTACCTAACTAAGCAATAAGGTCGCCTTTTGTGTACATAATCTGAACAAAGCATACCTTATAAGATTGTCTGTATATATATATTTGTGTTCACTACACAACACAAATTCTTAAGAGCACAGCTCTTGTCGGTGGAGTTCCTTCCAAATGTCCCTGTCTTCTGCTAATCTCTTTCTCTTTCTTTTATCTTATTCTTTCTTTTGTGTTCATAAAAAAGAATAATTCATTCATTCATTCATACGTCCAGACTCAAGCATTCATACTCTAAAGCTGGTCGGTATAGGAGCACAAGACTTGGAGAACTGCACATTCAAGTATTAGCAACAAAGTCATTAAGTCTTTCATGTACATGTTACTTGGTTAGCCTCACATGCTCTGTGTTGAAACTTGAAAGAAGTCGTCATTTGCAAATGTGAAGAGAACCAGCGTCGGATGATGATCCGGAGAGACCCGGGGCGTAGAGACCATGGGCCCTTTTAGGGGTACAAAAAAGATCTTAAGGTCCTTAAGCCTTACGAGACACAGGGGTGCAGTCCCCCTAAGCCTCCTGGATCCTGGATTACCCCGACGCTGCTGCGAGCGATAAAATTAAATATCTTTATGACAAGTTTGCCGATCCGCATCACTAGCGCACAGACTAACTTTAAAGATTATTAAGAGTAGATTTGAAGATCCGGCTCGTCTGATTTTGAGGTGGACATCCGCGACCAGCAGTGCCATGTCTAAGGCTGAATTTATATGCAGAACGAGAGCGCGCAATGCGCGCTGAAACTTTCGGCGCTGAATCTCAAGAGGATTTCCAGGCTCTGCCTTGCCAGTGTACGTTGGAACTAAGCATGCTATTATTTTTTTAATAATTAACTAACTGTACCCTACGCGTTGCGACGCTCCCTACAGCAAAATCAGCATGATCTGTCATGACAACATAAAATGAAATTCATTGGAAGGACAGTGGCGCCATCTGTCGAAAATTTCAAAGTAACTCGGAAAACTTCGTGAGGTCATGTACAACAACTTTGCTAATGATCATCACATGATCAAATGCATAGTTTACGATCGTCTAAAGGACACACAGACAAACATAGATTGTAAAGATTAACACAATCTTTTCTTTTTATAGCTACGTTATAACTACCTCTAAGCCAGGGTCAGAATTATCTATAGTACGTGTCCAAAAATCTTATGATACAGCAAAGATTTTATTTTAAGTATAAGAGGGCAAACGAGCAGTCGGGCCTATTGTAATGACTATCGACGCCCATAAACATCCGCATACTTACACACCGCACAAAACGCGACCGCACAGCTGTCACTTTAGGCCGGTGTCGTGTAAGCGAAAGGTACCTCCCCGGTCGTGCCGGCTCAATTCGGCATGCATGCATCGTGGCACTACCTCTCTTTATACACTATAACAACCGCTAATGTGCATTCGACACCATTAACCGCTCATTGCTGTTAGCAAAGCTTGGGTATTATGGTTTTAGCACTGATACGATATCATGGTTCCGTAGCTACCTTATAGAACGAGCGCAAGTAGTTGAGGTTGGAAACGACGACGGTTCCTCTATGTTGTCAGACCTCAGCCCCTCATACAGGGGAATCCCACAAGGGTCAATACTTGGCTCTTTGATATTTGCGTTGTACTGCGCCGATATCGTCGAACACATAAAATATTGCAAGTACCATATTTACGCGGACGACATACAACTTTATATATCGTGCAAACCAAGTGCTATAGACAACGCTATAGCCAAATTAAATGAAGATCTGTCCCGTATCGCCGTTTGGTCTGAGGCTAACACATTACAACTTAATCCTAGTAAAACTAAATATATTTTGCTTGGTACTAGAAATACGATAAGCAGAATGGCACAAAATATTCCTGTTATCGAAATACTGGGCGACCAAATTGACCGTGTGGTGGAGGCACGAAACTTAGGCGTACTGTTTGACGAACATTTAGAAAAGCATGTTGTACGAACCGTTGGTAACTGCTTCTATAGACTGAAAGTTCTATATAAAATAAAAAAAATTTTACCTACTGACCTACGTATAAAGTTATGTGAGTCTCTAATTCTCTCCAATTTAAACTATGCAGATGCCGTTGTCGGTCCTTGCCTACTTTCTCGATCGAGAAAAATAATACAAAAAGTACAGAATGCGTGCGGCCGTTTCTGTTTCGATGTCCTCCCACGTGAACATGTTTCGCCCGCTCTCAATAATGCCAAGATACTACGCATGGACCAGAGAAGGCAACTTCATTTCGCCACTCTGCTCTTCGGGATCATTAGGTATCGAACACCTCCATACCTGTTCGACAAGCTGCAATGGGCCTGCGATAAACAACTTACTCACACCACGAGAGGTTCTGCATACTTGCTCATTATCCAACTCCACAGAACTGCAGCGTTTCGAGGTAGTTTCAGGTATTTGGCCTCGAAGTGTTGAAATAATTTGCCTCCACCCCTGCGATCTCTGAAAACAGTCAATAATTTTAAAACTAAGTATAAATCATATTTATTAGATACCCAATTGAATTGTAATAACTAATTATTTATTTTTTATCTAACTATATATAAGAGACTTGACATTTGTTTAATTTCATCTATTATTATTTTATTCTTATTACTTTATTCTAATTTCTTATAGTTACAATATTATACCTCTAAATTAAAAGTTTACGTGCCTTATTTCGATGACCGCCATAGTAGGGGCAATCCATTTACCTTAGTAAGGGACAAAGTACCATTGTACCTACTGCTAAATTAGTGAATATTATTGTTTTCACTCAATACTCAATAGTATTCTATTCATAATATGGATATGTGAGCAAGCATTTTCTTTTCTCTTCATCAACCGCTGAATTAATAACGTCACTTACACTTAATTTACTGCGTGAATGAATAGGTACCTATAATAAACAGCACGCGTAAATAGCGTCATCATCGTATGCGCCGCGGGCGCCGACTGGCGTGGCTGGAAGAATGTTCCTATTACAATAAGTCCACGACAGTTATTAATAGTAATAGTAATAGTTTAGTAATAGTTTATTTATTTTCTTTCACAAAGGTTAGGGTTACACAATAATAATCAATTACATGCTTTGTTTAGTTTTTACAACTTTAACCTTTGTGAGAGACTGGAGTCCATACTAGATTTTCATCTGTATTACGGATCCCCAGGCCCTCACTGACACGATTTATATTGACAACATCATTAATATAGGCAAGTGTAGACTTGATACATTAACCAACCAACAGTTTAGTGAAAAAATGAAAAAAAAAAAAAAATAAGATAAGATATTGTATACAAACTATTATCAACATGATG
>LUGF01018958.1:23375-38033 GCA_001625245.1 Calycopis cecrops | reverse complement strand
ATATAACCCCAACCCCTCCCAAGTCCCCAAAAACGTTGGGCCGAGCGTCGGTTATTATATAAAGACGTTATTGAATTGTGGATAAAAATATCCACAAATACCCACCTCCATGATGTGACCTAATGTAGGCTAATAATAATTGTTTTTATTTTTGACGCCCAACGAAATAGGCAAAAGCCGAATAGTTATAAAAGAATATTAGGTCAATTTTCTATTCAAGCAATATGTATACTATAAAAAAATACAATAAGAATTTCGTATAGTTTATTCGGTGTGGCCTCGATCATGGTATATATGAAGTATCTACACCGTACCTCGGTACATGGAAACACTAGCAGTATTGTTCAATATAAAGATTCTATTGATAGGTATGATATGCAATAATGAATGATTGATGGTACTGAATTCCACGCTGCACTCAATTGCGCGTACAATAAACACAATGAGGTTATATCGTAAATTACTCACCATTTAACATGTAGTTTGTGTATTGCAGGCAAATCGGACCGGCACACCCGTAGTGGTGATTGCGATCGCCGTGAAAAATCACTCTTCTATTCATAAACAGCGATCGCTGTAGTGAATGCTCTTTGCGCAAGCAGTGATTTCAATCAGAAATTTAAAAAAGTTGGTAAATCAGATATATTTGGTACAATCGCTTCTGATTCAGTATATTAAGTATTAACTATGTAGTGACTTTACTATTTATAAAATAGAAGCGGTATATATTGCTTATAAGTATACATAGTCATTGGGTGCACAACTTTTCGCCATAAAATAGGAAGAAAAATTTTACAAACTCAATTCAAAATGATTTTGCCGCTGCCCGAAAGAATTCTAATATTCATACGGGCAGCGCATCTTTCGCCCACTGAAGATAGAATTTTGACACAATTTTTACACCTAACGGCCAAAATTCTATCTCAAGAAACCAAATGCATCATTTTATTCGCCCAAAAACAATCAGAAGACGTCCACAGTATAGTCCCTCAGAGGGCCAAATGTATCCATAGATAGAATGTAGAAATCTACCGTAAGAGAAGAAATCGTCAGATATAATAAGGAAGATCTGCAAATGCTAGCACTGCACTTGAAACACGACAATAAAGGGGTTGCGGATTCACATTGTTTTATGTACGGGGGCCTTGCAAAAATACCTATCCGTCATAATATTTTCTTTGCGCTTAGGGGCACCATAGACGATACGAGTATGTAGTGCAAATAAATACAGTCTTTTAGCTCATCTCGCATCTTTTTAAAAAGGTTAGCTACGTTACAAGCTAACACTAAACAACACAAAACAGACGCCGTCACCTCGCAGACGACGGTGACAGGTGACACGGCACACGTGTCACCCCGCCCCCTCTCCCCCCCGCACGTGTCTCGAGGGGAGCGTTATCGGCGCGGAAGCAGCTCGTCCATCAAGATTACGACGACGCCGCGCTAATTCGTTGCATATTTTTAAACTCTACAGGCTTAGTATTTTTGTGTATTTTTGAAGTAAACCTTTACGTCTGAGTTGGATAGTAAGGCGCGACGAGAGCGTTACGAGAAGCGTGATGGGGCACTGTTAAATAGTCTGTAAATTACTAGAGTGCTTACTAAAATGTGCTTTAATTCGTGTCCAATGTGCCGCGTTCGGCGTTTATAAATGTGCGGTATAAAAGGCGGGCCATTTTCCCGCCAAAAACCACGCTTCATTCGCCGCTCAAATCAAGAAGAAGACTCTGCAAGAAGAAAAGAAGAAAAAGAAAAAGAAGCCAAATGAATGAAGAAGTAAGCAAGTAAATCTAAATAGTGTTCTCTCCCTGTTCCGCCCTCAGTCGCCTTTCAGTAATTCTGAAAAGTTATTGTTTTAATTTAATACGGCACCCGATTCTGTATCCCTCAACGAACGTCACTACAGTCCACTGCGGTACAGCCACTACGGTGTGCCGTACACTTATCTTACAATTCCGACGCACGTTTCAGAAGCCTCACAGCCACCATAGTCACAATTAGACTAAGATGACATATGCCCTCGTGTAGGTATAAGTTATAAAACGTACCTATTTTTAAGATTATCATAATATAAAGTAATCATATTCCTTAACAATCTACATTATACACCACCGTACGTCACCGGCCAAATTTTCAGATTTGGTTCAGAATCGATAATACCACAGAAACTGACGATAAGATACGACGAAGCCAACCATGTGTCTGCATTTTTACCATATTTAAAAGCAGTCAAGGAAAAGCAATCTCGAACTAGATTGGACTCGCAAGCGACCTTTGATGAAGGCTTGCTTTCCGCAGAGCCCTCTGGCTCTCTTAAAAAAGATTTACTAATTATGCTAACATTAGGTACTAACGGGATAAATAAAATACTGCAGTAACATTTTAGCCACATTATAGTTATATAGCAATATTTTAGCCACATTCAAATTATGTAGCAACATTTTAGCCACATTAAGGTTATGTAATATTTTATACTATTCTCACAGCTTTAATCGAGCTGGGTATATTAGCTGTGTTAAGGCGAAGCAATTTGCGGAGTCCGCCAGGACGCGACAGCTTCCTGTGTACCTACATCCCGCAAGGCGGTTATATCCAGTCGGAACCGGTACCACTCTATCTATTAAAAAACCCCATCAAAATCTGTTGCGAAATTTTTAAGATCTAAGCATACAGATACACAGACGGCGGGAAGCGACTTTGTATTAAGTTTTTAGTAGTTTCCTAAGTAATTACTTAGGGTTACTTACTAATACTTAGGGTAATAACGGTGATTTACTCGGCGACTGCCTCGTGGTCTAGTGGTAAGCGTGTTCAACCACAGACGTGAGGTCCCGGGTTCGAGTCCCGGGTCGGACCAAAAATTGGTATTGGGAATTTTCAATTTCTAATAACAGTCTGGAACCAGGAAGTTGGAGGTGTTACACCCCCGTGCCTCGGAGAGCACGTTAAGCCGTCGCACTCAATATAGATAATTTTATTGTTATACCTGCTTGTAGCTATTTATAAATAGGATATGTGGACTAACTGAACAAAAAAAAACAAATATCGCCCATTTATGACGATTTAAGATGTTAATTATGCTGATTGTTAGATTATTTAATATGGTGTCAGATAAATTACTATAGCATTATAATTTTTAAATCTGTTGCACTACTGAATTAGGTGACCCCGTAATAGTAGTTGTAAGAAAGGAAAAAAAAATATAAATAAAGATATACCCAGTACAATTCTGAAACGTCTCAGAGCAGTGAACATGGGCAGACTCAGTTCTTTAGTACCACCAAGACCAGTGGCCATATTTCCCAAATATATAAGTGGTAAGGGCCATATTCGACGAGCAACTCCATTGTCTAATTGTGGAAACTGAACCAATTTTAATGAACGCCCAAACCACAGGACTGTAATGGTTGCTAGCATTTGGCCAAGTCCTAACACTTGATAGGACGGAAATGCATACGACGTCAGTACATATTTATTGACAACTGTTATCATGAACGAAGAGAGAGCATAAAATACCGCGCTCAATATTTTCTTTGCCATCAAGGTTCCATCTACTTCAGGTTCGTCTTGTACGTTATGACCAGTCATGGTTGTATCAGTGTATAATACTATTAATAGTTACAAAATTTAGCCAAACAGCATATTTAAGTATCGTTATAATATGTAGATACGAAGAAAATTATGTACAATGTTAGCAATTTTTTTTTTGTTTCAGCACATGTCAATTACATTCATGGTCGTAGCATTTCAGTTTGATTGCAGTAAAATACAAAGTAACGAACCTGGATTTAACAGCGGCTTTGTATCATTCATGGCTCCAAGGTGGGTTTGAGGCAGAGCTGCTGCCAACGTATTACTATTTAATGACAGTTTTATTTTCATTAATAGTCGATTTGTTATGGTTTAATTATTCAACTAAACAAATTGTTCCTATGTTACTAAAATTGTTAATAATAATATGATCATTTATTTTAAGCACATCATCGGTTTGATAATTTTTTCTTAGTTAAAAAAACATCGCCGAACTAAAGTAACTGATACTTGCGAGCTGCAACCAGCTCGCCACAAGTTTACAACTCAAATGTCATCACTCATCAGTCATTTATCAAATGACATGCCTGTCATGAATTCACAATGTATTTTTTTTTTCGTTGATGGCGAAATACTTTCAGCTGAATTTATAAATAATTTAGTTGTATTAATTTTTTGCACTTTATTCGAAGATCTCATATGCTGTAAGACGTAATTTTATATTAAATTACAATAATATGCAATACATTGCAATTTATTGCCCTTTTAGATTTAAAAATTCAAAAGAATTTGGCTTGTTTTTCTGTAAAAAGCTTAATTTTATGTTGTTAAAAAGTTGGCTATGAGAATTTCGAAACAATCTAGTGTCGCTACATTATTGGCGTAGATGCCATGATCATATTTTGTAAATGTAATATTTACGATTAAAATATAATACAACTTAATTTAACAAGACTTGCAGTACTAAAAAAATCAGATATACAGTGCCAGAGTAGAAAAGTTTTCCTTCGTCGCTTTCATTTGTTGTGCACCTTATTCATCAGAATTTTTAGGTTTTCGAACGATTAGGTGTGTCGTTCGAGTAAGCTCTAGTGGCGTGTTGGAGCTGAAACACATAGTTTTGTATTTATAAAAAATTATTAATTTGTCACAATTCACAACAAATTAATATATTGTTACTTTAAAAATATACAAAGCAAAATGATAATACGGCAGACTTTCTAGATACTTATGTATCCATAGATACAACAAAATAATAAAGTTATTAATAATTATTCAATATTCACGTTTTGTAGGGTGATGTGATCATGTGGGTGTGTCATTGTCTTTTGCTTAGTGTTTTTCTAGCACTTGATTCCTAAAATGATCCTAAAATGGTCACACATTGGCTCTCCGGATCTAATTCTACGTGAAAGCCTATATTGTAATACCAGTAGTAAGTTCAGCTTATGAAGTACATATTATGGTTGTTACAATTTAATTTCCGTATTGGGAAAATTTAAGACACCGAGAACGCATACAGAATTATTATTAATTATTTTTATAAATGTTTTAATATAGTGTTCTAAATGTTGACCAGGCTTAGTTAAACACCACAAAAAATACTAATAGACATGGTACTTTTTTACAACAAAAACAAATAAAAATTTGGTATCTTAAATACTTATTAGAAAAAAGTAGCCGGACGGTAGTTTTTTTGTCAAAATGGGTACATTTTGGCGGCGTATTCTTTGGGCATACCGCATAGATCAATGTACACCGAGCACTGCCACCTACATTCGATTTCACAAAAGTGTTATGTACTTATTCACAGTGTTACACAGATAAAAAAATTTAATACTTCTCTTACTATTTCTATTCTTATCTATTTATTTCATGAAATATTTATAAAACATAAAATATGTACACCTTAAACAAATCATTATATTTTTTTCAAATGCTAGCCATATTTTTAAAATCAATATATATTTAATACCTACCTGAGTTTTCAGACAATGAACCGTTCGTTTACGTAGTGTAAGAGCGAGTGAGAAGAGAAGCGACATTTTGATACATACTTGTATTGATTGCCATGCCAGTCAACATTATTTATTTCGTTTCAATTTGTTAGTATCCTTCTAGTTCGTACGTGCGTGAACATGTATTTTAGTAATATATTACAAGTCCAGATGCAGTGAAAAGTAAACCTAGCTATCTAAAACAGTAATAAAATTTCAGTAAGTGCTATTTCATTGTGTAGACGCGTAGTACAACTGAAAATTAGGTGTACAGTTAGTCGCATATTATGGGCGTCACTGATGCTGATATGTCGATGACATTTTCAGGCGGCGATGGCGATGCCCGAGCAGTTTTCTTTGCGATGGAACGACTTCCATTCAAACCTTTCTCAGTCGTTTCAAGCTTTATTGGATGGTGAAGATCTGGTTGACGTAACATTGGCGGCTGGTGGCCAGTACGTCCACGCACATAAACTTATACTGTCTGTATGTAGCCCTTACTTCAAGGAGTTGTTTAAGGTATGAGTCATTGGAATTTGCCTTTGTTATGTATACCTATTTTCCTCTTTGCGATATGCATTTAGTACAAATATGAGCATTACGAAATATTCGTACATAGCTTGAAATACAAGGAGAATGTAGGTACTTTATAATTATTTTTTTTACATTATAAGTCCAAAACCATGCTATTATTTGTATATGAATATATAATTCAACTAAATTACCCTCATTGTACCTTACTACTACTAATTTATGATTATTTTTAAAAAGTTCCTTCTAATTGTATTTAAAATTTGGGAGTAAGTTATATGAAATGTCATGTTTATGAAATTTTATAATAACTAATGTTGCAAAATACTGATCTGTGATATACAGAGCACACATAAATATAAGTTTCCTTAATGCTTATATCTTGATTTTTTTACGTAGCTATATATCCTTGTCTGTAAGTTAGAAGTCCTAAATATCTATTAATAACTATTATTAATATTTTCTGTATTATGTCAATGATATATAATGATATATAATGATATATAACAGAAGATAGAATATCTTATTCACTTTATTTAAAATAGTTATAATATTGTATAAATTTTGACTTAGTATACAAAGTGCTGAATAATTTAATATAACAAACAAATGCTGCTTTTTATACACATGTCTTAATTGCTTATAACATTTAAAAGCTTATTTACTTTTCAGGTAATTGAAATTTATAATTAAACTTTTAACTTATATTAAGCTTATGCTTAGATCAAAATTAAAACTAAGTTATACATGGTAATTAAGTTAAATGTAATTGCAGATGAATCCATGTGATCATCCAATTGTTATCCTGAAGGATGTAAATCATCAAGAATTAAAGCAACTCCTGCAGTTTATGTACCGTGGGGAAGTCCATGTGAGACAGCAAGAATTATCTGGATTTCTTCACACTGCTGAGCTGTTACAAATAAAGGGCTTAACAGGTAGCAGAGAGGTAAGATATTGTATATAGTTTTGCCTGTTTTTAAAGCATACAATTTTTAATGGTATAGGGTCAAGCAGTCAGGAGCCATTTTCATAACTACCAATGCACATAGACGGATAGAGGCTATACAGATGCGCTGCCTTCCATTCTCCTCCCACCTCCATGGGCCACCGGCTACAGTTGCAACAATGACTTCAAAATCCGGCCACTACCGACACCCATTAAAATGTTAATGTAATTAATATTAATGATAACAATGCAGATGTTACTGGGTAATGAATTCCCATATTTTAATTCATCCTAGCATATGCAACTGGTGGGGGGTTACTTGCTTTGCCTTTTCCTTACAAATTCAAGTAATATTTACACTGATTTTTGCTGATAAAGGCGAAGGGGAGGTTTGAAATTTACAAGAAAATCTGCTTATGTAATACTTGAATGATCATTTTACCAGTATTTTGTGAGCGAGAGGAAGTATGCTCAATTGTGTCAGCCTGATATGGTTACTATGCAGCAATGGCACTACTTAGTACAACTTGCTTTAAATTGCTTTGTATTGTTTGTACGTAAAGTAATGTAGTATATTAGGTTTCACACACATTATTTTTGTTTATAGAGAAGTGAATCTCCACCAGCTGTGGCTGATGACTCGTCAAATCCACTGCCACTACCAGAACTATTCGGAGACAGCTTGCCCGAATGGGTGCCACCTGGGGATGAGCCAATTCTTCCAGAAACATCTCCAGAATCAGCTAATGCCACAACAGTAAAAGATGAGGCTACTCGAAGCCCATTAAAACGGTATGTATCATCACAGTATGAATAAATAATGACTAACCTGCTTATTGACCTGACAATTTTTTTTATAGCAACGGGGGCAAAACGTTGGGTCACCTGATTTACAGTAACCATCAACACCTACAGACATCTGTAACACCAGAGGTCTACAGATGTGTTGCTGACCATCCCTAAACTGCTAACATTTTTTTACTTTGTATATTTATGTACTTTGCATTGATGTCATTTTATTATTCCTTGCCACAGACTTTTGAAGAATGCACCTAACAAAACAGGCTTGAATGCTAAGAAGAAGGTTCGGCCAGTGAATGTTCCCAATAGCCCAACTCATGCTGAGAACACAGAGTATGCTTCTGATGGGTGAGTAAATTTTAAATATGGCTTAATATACCAGCTTAACAAAATCTACATGACACAGGTGTGTATTTTGGTAAATCTAAATTTTGTAGTATTGCTATTATAAAAAAACCACAATATAGTGCTGAAAATGAACCTTGTTTTATCTTAAATTTGCTTATAAAGTCATCTGGCACATAGCATCATTTTGATCTTACATATTGTTTTTTGCATATTGTTTTTTAACACAGCATAAAGGCATTGAGTTTGACATTTGAGATGCTCTTTCCTGTTTCATAAACAAACAAAATGGATTCTTAGAATATTATCAATTACATTTGTTTATAAATAAAGCTTACCTTTTGTAATGAAATGATTTTTATGTTTACCATGTTAGCATGAAGTGTGACATCAGCAATATAATAATTATCTTTTTTCGATGATAACCTTTATACCATATAGATGTATTTATATATATTTTTAATATTTTAAAAATAAGTCATTTCACACTTTCCAATCATTCACATTGGTAAATCTTTATCTGAATTATTTAATGTAAATATAGACCCTATTTACTTTGTGTTTTACAATGTGTGTCTGAATTTGAAACAGGCTATGGCATCTAAGATAAATCTTTGTCTATGTTGACCTTTACATATTAAGCATGGTAATGTGAAAAGTACCTATGATACACATTATAATGTCTGATAGATCAAAGGTAGATAAGCTTGACGTTTATGGTAAGTCTGGATCAATTTTTATGTGATCCATGTAGGTATAGTTAGTGCCAGATAGTTCTGTATTTTCAAATAAATTATAATCAATCAATGAATTTTCAGACATGATACAATAACAATAATTTAATAGCATAATAATAAATTTTAAAAACATGTTACATCACATTCCATACTTTTCATTTTTCATACTTTTATAAATTAAAATAATAGTGATGTTATGTTAGCTGTTGCATGTTTATGCTAACATTATTATAAATATCTTAATTGAATTATATTGCATTACTCCAGTCTGTCTTATAAAATGACACAACACTTCCCTAATGAACTTAAGACTTCATTGGGATCCTTTACATTAGCAGTTTTCTTAAATAATAATAAAATGTGGATTTTAATAAATGGATAAAATCTCTATATATATAAAATTCTCGTGTCACAATGTTAGTTACCATACTCTTCCGTAACGGCTAGTCCTGTTCTTATGAAATTTTATGTGCCTATTGGGTAGCTCTCGGAATCGGCCAACATCTATATTTCATCTCGATATTTCCACGGGATCCGCAGCTAATTTTGTAGATATAAATTAGATATGAAATTTTAATTCACCGAAACATGTGCCGATTTTTTCAAAATTTCATACAGATGCAACAAAACATATAGGTGTATTTTATTCAGAGTTAGTTATAAAATTAAAAACAGTTATAATAGGTGCAGTAACGCGACGCTGCCTCTAGAGTAGAAAGAAATTTATTAGTGGGGGAAATTCTGTCTTATTCTACAGATCAGTTTGAAATAATGCATTATAATTCACATAGATAATTATAAGAAAGAAATCATTTCAACTTACACAACTCCTTTATGCAATATAAAATTACAATCTCAAATATGAATCTGTGTTTGTATGAATCACAAATATTATTATTGAACATATAATTCTCATTTGTCTTATTATAATTCTTTGTCGACCTGTTTATAGTTATTTTTTTTCTGTACTTTTTTTCATATTCTGCACCACTTTCAAGCCATAATAGCTATTATTACTATTATATTTTATTTTGTGCACAGTTTTTTTGTTTATTTTTGTTTATATCGAACTTTTCAGTGAACCCATGATCGACTTCGACAATGATTTGTTTCATAACGTTATGGTGTTACCCGACTCTGCCAAAGAATCAGGTATGTATTGCAATTGTATGATTCGCGAAGGAGATGCATTATATATAAATCCAAATATTAAACATTAAAGTTTTCTTTGTACAAAGGATGGAATTGCAAAACGGGCGGAGTAAAGTGTCCGTCATGCCACCGATTCTTCGCGAATCGATACAATCTAAAGGTTCATATACGAGACAAACACGATACAAGAGAAGGTACATTGCAGTGTGATCTATGCAAAAAGCGTATGCGGAATCCATCTTGTCTTCGAGTTCACATGTACCATCATCGGAAACAGGCCGCGTATCTAGCACAAATAAGCGCTCAAGGTGATCAAATGAGGCATGTGTAAGTTTTATTATTTTTTTTGAGTTCAACATTTTTTATAATCAATTCTTTATTTTTTTATGATGTCATATTCAATTATTATTTCAATTATCTACGATAACCCACCTGGTAAAGACATCCGTACGTAAAATTGATTCTTTATCATCAACTAACTAACGATCATATACACTACTACACATATATTTACACACGTTACAACAAAGGTTGAACTTATAACACCATTAAATGTATGTAGCCTGTGACAATTCCCTGGTTAGGCCTTAGAGAGGGGGAGTTAGAATTTTTAGGACGTGATCCTGTGTTTGGTTTTTTTATATTAGTTGAAAGTGAATAATCTCATGTCTTGGCATGCACTGTTGAGAAAGCAGTGGATGCCAGTAAAAACATCAGAGAGTAAAAACATCATATTTGGGCCTAGATATAACCATCTCTTTCATAGTCCTAGAGGTGGGGGTTTCCACACGGAAAAAAAGGGTTAGCGATTTATATATACTATGGCCTAGTTTCTGGAGGGTCTGCAGCGATGTTAGCTCGATTGATATTAAGAAATATACTTATATGGGTTTTTCTCCAGAAACTGGTCCACTTTCATGCTAAATTTGTTGCGTGCATTTACTTGCTTAAATTATAAAATAACTCTCTTATTATATAATAGTTTATTTGGATAATAATAAAAAGTTGGTTCTCCAAACCTATTTCCGTTGATAAAAGAATTTTACCTGAAAAACTTTACCTGAAAAAAACATATGATTCACGAAGTTGTACTGTAAATGTAACTCTGAAATCTAAGAATGCAAATTAGGATCTTTTGAAATCACATTATTTGAAATAAGTAAAACATCAATCTAAAAATTTCTCAAAAAATTAAAAGGTAAATTTTCTAAAAACTTGACTAAAATTTTCTTAGGTTTAGGTTAGGATTGAACCGGTAGTAAACTTGACGCTCATTCAGAACTCCCTAAGCCCCCACAAAGATCCGGCGTTGCGTGTAATACAATAAAAATCATAATGGAAGTTGACTAACTTCTTAGAAAAATAAACAGTTTCCTGTCTTGAGACCAGGGGACTGTCACCAGGGGACTTTTTTTAAACTTCATGTACAGGTAGCATCAAGAGTTTTATGTTATTCCACATTCCATAGGAATCATATATCTCTCATAACAATATAATCTATGTAAGGTATCAATAAATAACATAAAATAAACGATTAAAAATCTTTGCCAGAGGGCTGTCAGTTGTAAGGTTCATCAAGGCACGTGCTTCGCGGAAAGATTTTGTGCAAAATTCAGATTGACCATCAGACCTTAAGTTATACTCAAATATTATAACGTGATTTACCCTTTCGAAAAGCGCGGCAATAAACAATTCACAAAATAGGGAGACACATAGATATAAGTTTTATTTTTTGAGGATAGTAAGTAGGTATATTATGTTTGTCAAAAATTATCAGTACCTGCTGATGAATAATGGTTTAGTATTGTTTGAATAATAAATCAAGTTCTTTGATTTCTAAAGACATTGTCGTAATAACTTGTTAATATGTGATTATTCTACTATAGAGAAACTCCAGGGAGTCATCTTTGATCCCTTTACGAATTTTTCAAAGTTTATTTTAAAAAGTGATTTACTGGTAGCAGAGATGTTATCTTCTATCTCGAAGTTAATACGCCGTAATAAATAATCTGGATTTTTAACGATATAGCGGAACGATAGCTAGTAGACCAGTTTCGAAAAACCCATATACAAAATTAGCGTTTTATACGAACATAGTAGAATTAAAAGTAACTAATAATAAAGGATATCTCTAAAGTAGGTTCATATTTGTTGTGCGTTCTGCTTGAATGCAACGGATCCATGGGACACTGATTTGTTTCTTTTGGTGGTCTGGCTATTATCTACTCACTACTCAGTGTTTTTCGGCATCGGATCGTTCGTTGTCTAAGAGAGTTTTATGAAAACCTTGACATGATTCGTATTTTTCGCAACAAAAATGAAGCTCTAAGCAGACCACACATTTCAAAAAAATACATTGCAGAAAACGCGGAGAATGTTAACCACTCTACGCAAGACGTTCTGAACCTTTTCATTAGAATAAACAAATCAGTTATAAACCAGAGGAGTATATGTGCGAAGATCCCCTTTACAATTTACACAAAGACAAATCTGCGGCCTAGCCTCGACATATTAATCATGAACATATATCATCATACTCCTGCAGGGAATTTGCGGTACTCCAAACTGAAGTCTACGTTAACTTTGGTGAAGACAGAAAATTGCCTTTACTCAAATTAAGCTTTCATAAGAAATTTTATAAAGATAAATTCTGTTATTATTGATAATCCCAAATTTGTAATTTACAATAGAATAATAGTAATGTTTTGGGTCGAGGTTCAAGGAGAGTAGGCTTGCTTTGAATCTTCTAACAGCTACTTTCATTCAGCGATGGCCCAACGTCATGTCCTGTACTTGACTTGTTTTGTGCTGACCTGAAGTACGAGGGTCAGAATAATGAACTAATCACGGTTCTTAACTCTTCGATCATGATATGCATTAAATGACATCTCGTACTTAATCGTAATGCCAGAATGAAAACGGGTTAATGCAATTTAATTCTGAGCATTCCTAATATTTTTACAAATGTAGATTTTGGTTTACATATCTTTAAATAGCCAGATCGAACGAAATGATCTTGATGTCAATAATCCTTCATATAACGAGATTGGGGCTGATCATATGACCAAATGATTAGAACATGCATGTATATGGTGCATAGGTTGATGAGGGGTAAACATTATAATCCTCGAACAAGAGGTGGGAAATGTGAGGGTGAAATTCTGATTGGCGTCCCCTATAAGAGAAAATTCAATTAGGGTGTACTCTCTAAGAGAAAATTCAATTAGGGTATACCCTGTAAGAGAAAATTAATTTCCCACAGGATGAAAGGTTGTTTGTTAGTCTATCTATCTATCTATCGATCTATATCTATCTATCTATCTATATCTATCTATCTATCTATCTTGAATTCATAACCTCAGGGGCGGATAGCAGGTCGGTAATACGAAAAAATAGCAATCTACAAATATTCCATGATAACGATCCATATCTACCTATTGCATCGTATAGTCCACTGATTGACGAACGGACGGACCCCGAGGCACGGGCTTTGTAATTAGTTTCGTCTGCACCCGTTCGGAACAGGACCCTTTGAAGGGGTGATTTATGTTTTCAGTGCATTAGTAAATACTCTTGCGATGGATGGGCGGGTACTTGTCAGTAACCTAATATTAATATTGATCGCCATTCATTAGGGGCTAGAGAGGTTTTCATATTCAGATACACTTTGTAAGGCTACCCCTTGTATTTAAAATAATAGATTCAATTTTTGCAGACTTGTAATCACAATGACGGTCTATGTGATAATTGGTCTGTAAAAACAATCTTTAGATACCTTTCGATTCAAGTAATCAATTAGATTACGAAATGTGATATATATGTATACCTATATTCATTCTACAAGTAGGGACAGGGATTTAGGGCTCTAGGGTTGTTAGGGCGTTAAGCTACAGCTACCCCTATAGATTATTTCATAAAGTTCCCTCAGGACCTGACACAATTTTTGCTTGCAAAACATAACGACCTGTAAAACCATCGATTTCCTATTTTCTTTTTCATATCTTCTTTAAAAGTTTGGCACAATATTGTAGAATGAAATTACAAACCTTGCCGCTTAGGACATTTTCCATTGTAACCTACCTGATTTGCCTTCGTTAAATTACTGTTTCGTAGATTTTTTTTTGTATGTATAATTTTAAAAGAATATTGAATTTTAGAGCTTCATAGGACCAAATAAATTCTTAGAATGATGTCCTGGTAGTTTCATCTTATATATTCAGGAGTGGTAATGTAATGTCTGCAAGGACTGCTCTCGGGGCGTAGCGTGCTCTTGCAGCAATACTTCCTATATCTGTCTATTCGGGCCTCTTCTATATTTACGTACTCGTAGGAAAACACCTTTCATCTTCATACGAATTTATTATATCCAAAATACCATAACTAATACAATTATTAGTACTCCTAACTAGTAAACCCAGCTCCATCTACCTAGCTACGCCAACCCAAGACATCAGGAGCTGAGGTGTTACAGTAATAAATATATCTATATGGCAAATTACATAGTTTTGGGATTCAGTCCAAATCTCGGGTGTTTTAAATGGCATGGACATATGACTTCCTTCAATCGACACCGATTTCTGTATAGGGGCCATCCATAAAGTACGTCACACTAATT
>LUGF01018958.1:0-23318 GCA_001625245.1 Calycopis cecrops | reverse complement strand
AACTTTATGGATGGCCCCATATAGCTGTGTGCTCTGTTAGAAAATAACATGTAGCTCGAGTATAGCACTGCAGCTACATGTTGTTTTCTATGCTAAGAAGAATGCAGATTTTATATACCTACATCGTGTTAAATAATATTAATGCATATGTTTTTCCTCACATAAACATATTTTACCTTAAGACCGTGAGTCAGAATTGTGTTGACAAAAGTAACGGAATATTTTATATTTTTTAAGGAAATACGTCGTTTGTATAAATGTTTAAATTATCGGGTAGAATTTATCCCCACACCCTGTGGGCACTAGCCGTGTGAGAGTAAACCCTCTAATTTTTTGAAGTAAAAGTTCTATACGCGCTCTTGACTTGGGGAGTCAGCTGGACTGAGCGTTACAAAAATCACACATCGGGCGAGCCCAATGGAAGTTGTCATTCAAATTCAAATTCATAATAAAAAAATAAATGTCATAATATGACATGTTATGTCATTGTAATTACGGTATGAATTTGTGTATTAAAGCAATAATCAAGTTTTACTTCAGATGTGTGGTCAAAAGCGCACACTTTTATCATTTTGTGAGCCAACAGAACATGTCTTTACATTAAGAAGAAATAGAAGTAAACCCCATCAGAAATTTACGATCTGCTAAAATATTATAACTCGAGGCTTCATTTATCTCGTTTTTACAAAACTAAACAAACATATTTAAGATTTATTTTATGATTATAATTTATACTAGCCCGCGGTTTCACCCGCCTAAATTTTGATCCCATGGAAAATCATCCCATGGCATCATATAGAAACATTTATTCGAGATAAAAACTATCCTATATGTTGTTAATCCAAGTTACCCTCTGTGTGTGTGCCAAATTTAATGAAAATCGAATCAGCAGTTTTTCCGTGAAGGTGTAATAAACAAACAAACATACAAACTTTCGCGTTCATAATATTAATAGTCTCTAGTAAAATACAACATTAGTATATTACGGTTACTCGAAAACGATCGTAAGAACAGCTCAAATTAAAAAACCATATTGACTGTAGCATGTAGATAGTACTATGTTGATGGACACAAATTTATATAAACTTTTTTTTTTTTTACAATTTTAAACGTGTTTTGAGTTTTTCTTTTTCTTGGTTTGTTTTCGTGCGGGTCAGTTGGCAACAATCAATTCAAGAGAGTATAGATGACAGGAGTCTTTAATTAAATGAAAAATGATATAATTTATTATGATATATTTTATTTGATATAATTCTACATCATTTCTTTGCAAGATATAAAACACAAATGATACGCAGTAACACGTCTGTATTTGCAGTCGTCACATTGAGTCCACATATAAAAAAAAGTGTGGATCACACATTATTGAGCTCGATATAATATGGGCAAGTCTAATGCCCGATTTACACGTATTAAGTAGTTAAGTAGTTAACTAAATTTTAACTAAATTTTAAGTACTTAATTGCATGTAAACAGATAATTTAGTTGCAACTTGCTACTAAATTATCTGTTTACATGCAATTAAGTACTTAAAATTTAGTTAAAATTTAGTTAACTACTTAACTACTTAATACGTGTAAATCGGGCATAAAGCCCAACTATATTTTTCTACGTTCTACTTTAAGAAATAACTAAAATTTCAGAACTCGCATATTCATATTATACTGTCATGAGCACCCATCTCAAGAAAATTTTAAAGTTTTATATTCTAGGAGAGATTAGGTTCGAATCCTATCTGGGAAAACAGAACAGTTTCTGTAGACTTAAAGGGTGTGCCGACTGTTTGAAGAAGGTACAATGAGAATATAAATTAAAAATATAATTTGTTTATATGTTTTTCTTTGGAGGTAGTTCTCGAGAGGCATATCAATTAGCCACCAGTCCATCCTCCAGAAATGGTTCAATTTTGCAAGACTTATGTGGTATAAGTAAATGAAATAATAGTGTAATGGACAAAAAGCCATTCTTTAGATGTAACAATTCAACAATTAATAATAACTTTGAATCGTTTCAATTCCATAGCGTACAAAATATGGGTGGCAACAAATGGCGATCGGAAACTAAAGTCGAATTCCAGGATAATGATAAGTAAGTTTCAAAGTTTTCTTGCTAGATTTCACAACACTGCGACAGCGCTAACATCCACGTTCCTACATCAAATTCTATAAGATAATCTGAACTATTTGACAAAGCGAAATATTATTAAGGCGATTGTGATTCGAACAATTGTTTTTGTAATTAACAATTTTATTGTGTAGTAAAAATAACGACAAATACATTGGTTAAGGCTTCATATTGTGTAGACAGTTTTATAGGTTGCTATGCGTTTATTTTGTTTATTTTTCTGTCTGATTTGTTATTTCATGTGTATACAAAAATTGCCTTGCAATTGATATTCTAGATAATACTATAAAGATTGGTGGATGCGTCATTCTTGTTATATGCTTGTACTTATCGATAGCGCAGTGAACGATGATGATGAAAATGAAAATTATGATAACTTTGTACTATCGAGCCGTCTTGAAGTTCAGTAAACGACCTCAGTGCTTTGAAGTGGAGATGAAAGAAATTACAATGTTCTTAAATATTAAGTAAAAATCTGCCAAGCGAACTTTAAAAAAAGCTACATTACATAAATATGTCTAGACGTTCATAAAAAGTCATGTGCATTTTCTCAGAATGAAACTTAAATGTACAAGAAAATGATAATTTACGTTACATCGCAACTTCAATCATAAAAATAAATGAGTTAAAACGCCACAACACAAGTCGCAGACAGGGCTTTGAAGCCAGACGAGACATGTGCCTGGGATAAATAAGGGTGGGGGTGCATTATGTACTGAAAGCATATACCTGTAACTGATGTGTCTATACAATTACCTGTGCGCCGCCACCCACCACTGCCTGTGTGTGCGTGTACTAAATGGTACCTGTATTAGCTGTCGATTATTGTTCTTATATGTAATTGTGTGCCAGACAGGCGACCTTTATCTATTTTATTGCAAATGTGTGCATGTAATATTGATCAGCGCAGAGCTTGTCTCCAGGGCCCGGACGATATGTCGAACGGACGATTTTGATATCTATCGCATTGGGAGTAGTCACATTTTCGCTTGCGCCCGTTTCCCATGTTACCTTCCAGTATCGCAATACAAATATCAAGTTTCTGATGCATTTATCGATCCGCGCGGCCGGCGTGCGCTGTTTAGACAGACGCTGTTCTTATTTATTCGTCATAACACAGACGAGTTCGTGTGACAATACACGTACCCTTCGTATTTCTATTGTATATAATTGTACTGTGATTAAAACTTAAAGGCGATTTAAAATTCTCAACTTGTGATCGCTTTGCTATATCAACAAAATGCGCTGTGATTTTATGGAAATGGACAATGTGCTGTACGTGTGATGTTTTGTGTGTATTTTTTTTCTTTTCTGAGATCGTGTACTGACATGTCGCGTCTGATGTTTTCAGCTTCGGGGCGACCCCACCGGCGGAAACTAACATGTTCCAACAGGCTGCCGACGCCAAGCACCCGACCGCTACCGAACCCGTGGTGCCGAAGCAGGAGCGGAACCTAGAGACGGTATGATTAAGACCTCGCCCTGCTAGGGTCGACGATGATGATGATTTAATAGATCCCATAAAGCTGGCAACAATATTTACTCAACATTTTCGATGGAACGCCAAAATGATATTCGGATATTTTGGTCCACCCAATCCACGAAAATAAATTTCACCGATCAACATAAACCTGTTACGCCTAGCTTTGTCTGACCAAAGTAGATGAAATGAACATTTAAAGTGATTCTTTTTTACGTTTCAATGATATAACCTGATTGTATTTTCTTCTTAAGTGTATTTGAAGCTCATATGTAAGCTCAGTAGCATGTAGTAGTAGTTACTCTTCTATGTGATTATCGACGACCAATCAGGGTTTTTAGTATATATTATATAAATACATTTAAGGCAGTAATTTTTGAAAATTTTGTATTTCACAGATATATTGACTAGTATTTTTAAAAATATTCGTGGCACACAGGTTAATTAAATAAAATAAAAATATAAATTATATTAATATTTAAACTAAGATAATTTTTGGACGGCTTATATGGGAATACTCAAAACAGGGATGATTTAAAAATAACTATAATTTAAAAAAAAAACTTAAATTATTATACTATAACTATGGTTGGTCGCCATATGTAATTAATGGATTAGGTATTCGTATATCTCTAATATTAAGAAAAAGTTGAGTTATATATTACACATTCCACCACGTAATTTCCAAAGACTGAAAATGTTATTGCAAAAAAGTAAATCTGTATGCTTTATACAGGGTGTGTCTTTTTACTTCTATAACTTTATTACATCTATTTCTATATTTAACATAAAAAACATCGTATAAAACCACACACCCTGTTAACCAAAATAGTTTTTAAGCTACGGTATATGTGCCGCCTTGAACAAAATAAAAGTCAATCATTTTAATAATTATGTACTGTAGTGATTATTATATTAAAGCATGTATTTAAATCTCGTGATCTGTTACAGGTGATTTTATTAAGACAAAGGATTTTTCTACGTTGTGTTATTATATTTTCTTTTCTATTTAAGTCGAGGTTTACCGATATTGTATTTTGTCGAATGTTCGTTAGGGTGTACTTCGTAAAGTACAGCTCAAAATAAGCAGACCGATTTTTATTAGGTTCTCCAATGTTGCCATTTGAGTAAATGTACAAAATTTATTCCATATTCAAATTACTAGATTATGCTGAACTGTCTAGGTGCTATATAGCACACAATTTTAAAAGCATAACCTTACAGTACAAAATATTATATTGTGTATAATATTCATTTATAAAACATATGCTTTACTTAGTTTTTGTAAGAGTTTATTTTAAGATCACATTAGTATCTTTTTTAGAGTTTTTTTAAAACGTACAATTATTTTGCCTGTGAAAGAGATATACATTTTTTTATATTTTAAAAAGAGAAATTTAGGTATTAATTATATTCGTACCTCAAGTTTGACGTCGGTAAATTTGAGTGAATTAAATAAGTTGGTAATATTATTTTAATACTCAAAGTTGTTATTATAATTTTAGTATAAAAGTTGTATTTTAAACTGTAATGTTTTTTAAAATGTCAATAAATGTATCTGTATAAAGATCTGAAGAAACCTGTATAAAGACAAGAGATAGATGGAATAATCTTTATTGTTTTAATAGACTTAGGTTAAATCAACACATTCCATTGCCTTTTGGCCTCCATTGTCTAGATCACAATATTTAAGATAATTTGTGTATATTGTGAAAACATTTTAATCTCATTTATTATTATTTAATATTTATTTTTTATTTATATTTTCACGATATATCCTAAAAGGTATTTTAAAAATGTATTTTACATATTTGAATGCGTTTCGCCTTTTTGCTCAAGGCATATTTCTTTCTTTTTTTCAAAAAATGAAATGAATTTTGTAATTGAGCATTTTACATTAAATGCTATATTTGTGACCCTTAAAGTATTAAAGTTCTAATTCATAAATATTTTGAATCCAGATACAATGTAAAACAGTAAAAAACAATACTTTCACAATTATATAGAACTGTAGATTTTTGTTGAAAAACAACTCATTTTATCTATTGGTGGACTTTGTAAACGGGGTGAAAGGCAATTGGCATAATTTTTTTTTTCTCAAATGTTTACGCCTAAGAATATTAGGAGTAGCTTCGATGAAATTTTAAAATAAAAATAAAAGATATATTTTCACTTATACAAATTTAATAGAGATGCGCCGAATAGTGGTTTCACCGAATAACCGAAATACCGAATACTATTCGGTTTAAATTTTACCGAACCGAATATTCGGCCGAACTATTCGGTTTACCATTACATAGTTTTACGGCGTAAACAAGTTCTAACATGTTCGCTACGTGTAGCTGCTGGCTAGATGGCGAGCGAGCTCGTGGCCCGTGGGCAAAGCACAAGTCTAAATATGCACATTGAACTAATTTTGCCAGTGTTTCTGAGTGAAAAACGCAACAGACTTACCGGAGGAGGCCGAAAGATTGATGTTTTTGCACCATAATTTACCATGAATTAATTAGAATATGTACGTTTATTTTCGATAATCTTTTATTTTTTATCTCATTTTTTATATTTTTAGAGTGTCTCTCTGTTTCTACATAGTGCCTACAAGTGAATATTACCTAATGCCAAGTTTCCCTATAAGATTGTTCTTTTAAAATTTAAAATATTGCATTAAGGTTAGAAATAAATATTGATTTAAGTGTATTCAACACATTCTTTTAGGAATTTGTTTGGCCTATAATAAACGATGATGTTTTAGATTTAAACTCTACACCGTGTGGGCAAAAAAATCAAATACCCTAAACATATTCGGCGCCTAAACCGAATATTCGGCCGAATACCGAATAGTGAAAAATATGCCGAATACACCGAATGCCGTATACCAACCGAATATTCGGCGCACCTCTAAAATTTGAGATATATATTGCCTTGATTGTGGGATTTAAAAACCAGTGTGAAAATCTGCATTTTTATCCACCCCGTCTACATTAACTATGTACACTAAAGGGTGTATAAAGTCCGGAAAATACACGTATACCGAACTTTTCTGTCTAAAAGACGGTAACGCATTAAAATGTTGATTGTAGATATCTTGAATTGCCAGCGTCAAACGTAGCTTTAATTTTGAAGATTCGTCCCATCGTTAATCGTGCCGGCTGTATATTATCTGAGAACCCCGTTTCTTGCAGTGAAAAGCGGCCTAATTTCGGCTTTTACTGATGTTTTTTATAGAACTTTACTTCTATTTTAACTATACATTTGTTAGTTTTCGTTAGTTGTCAAGAGTTCTAAATGAAATTATCTCGACTTTAAGACACCATCATCAGACTTATTTCTTTTAATCAAACGTCTATGTAATCTATACTTTCTCAAATATACTTTTTTATATTCTGGAGCTCAATTATAAAGTTGTGACTGTATAGTACCTCCAAATAGCTATAAGGTTTTATTTGATGTTTTATGTCTGAATTAAAATAAATTGATCTATGTGTTAAAAAAGGATCGATTTTTGATGAATTATTTTAACAAGGTTTGGGTATTTCTAACAATTAATATTAAGGGGTAATAGAACTAACATTCCAATAGAGTTAAGTCTGCATAATCAACATAAATTATAAGTACTTTCTATTATTCGTACTAAATATTTAGGTAGTAAGTCTCATTATTGATATTCAACGAGATTATTGCGATGTTAACATTCCATATTTTGGTAGCTATAATATAATTTAGCGTTAATATAATTTTTTTTACCAAATTTTTTTATACCAATGCTCTTATGTTACGTGTCGGTATAGGATGCAGCTATATTCAGAGTCTAGCTGTTACCGCCATTACGGTTCTATGCGCAGCTCATTTAAGTTGTGGGTTTCGGTCTTATTAATACTCAGTATTTACGGCCAAATAGTCATGCTTGTAGTTTTTTTGTAATATCGTATTTTGTAAACTATAGGCATGAATATAATATTTTTTGTGATTCAGAATGTTGTTTTTACACATTTTTTTTCATCGCGATAGTCCAGCTCAATTATGGATATGATACATTTTAACTTATTCTAAAAATATTTATACACTTTTCAACTTAATATCTGCGTTAGGAGTAAATAATGTAGTTTTTTATTGCTGCTAATTCGTTTAGTTAAAAAATATTTTGCAATATTATGTAGTTTAAATAGGGTATGGCAACATTTAATCATTATAAACTTAGTAGTTGTCTATTAATCACACTTAGTAGTATTGTATTTTTAACGCGTATCTCTATTGTAACACATTCGTGACATGCATTCTGGATTACAATTAATGTTAGTTGTACACGAATGTGAAAGAACAAAAATAGTTTTGTAATCGCATACTCACATAGGCTAAAGTGTGAATTATCTATTGTAAAATGTAATCCACACGATAAACTATAGTTACTCCGACCGTCTTCTTTCGTTAGTTTGAACGCTAGTGTGCGATCGAACGCGGTCTATATATCTCTGTCTTAAGTATTTAAGTAATATCGACGTGTATAATGTGCTCAAATATGTATACTTGTACTGGTCATTTCCCATGACATATTTAGATATGCTATAGTATGTAAGAACAATTTGTACCTCCCGCCATGAAACGATTATGTCACGAAATTAATCTTCGATATGTCTAATATATGATAAGGTTTAACGTAATAATCATAATCGTATGTGTGTTTGTCTCGCCATATATCTTAAATGTGCGTGTTAGTGTCTAGGTGTAATATCATTATTCATGTTTAGTACTTACAATAGTTCGGACACTTTGGACGTATGACTTACATCTTCGTATATTGTCTTATATGTTCGTATGCTACTACGACATTTTTAAATTCCCGCGTTGTTTTATTAACAATTTTTGTGGAGTTCGTTAGTGGGTTGAACGATGGCTTTCATCTGAGATTGAGAAACAATGTTCGTCATCACAAACTGGAGTGCAAGTTTTAAACGTAGCTACTTTTAGAAGATACAACCAGTATACCTTGCAGAAGAAATCTAATTAAGGGCCAGAAGCGATTCTCATTTCACTGGAAAGAGAAAACAAAGTAGAACAAAATGATAACAAGCGACATGATTTGGATCGTGGTTTGTCTTCGCGATATTAAAATATGAATTTAGCCACTGTTATGTTACGATCCTGCGCAAGCGCATTCTATGCTGTGAAAACTTTTTGATTCTAGACGATGCAATGGCAAAAGTACTTGTTGTATGTTCTACAGGCGGCATAATCGCGCAAGTAGTTACATCGTATAAAAAAATTAAAATATAGTACAGTTCAAAGAATAGTTCAAAGGATAATTTTATAGATTCGATCTCAATCACTTTTTTTTTCCAATTTCATGCCATCCATAAATAAAGAAAATATATGGTTTCGTGTATCGGTCTATAGCGCACCAGAATAGTCAAGTTACTTGCGCGATTACGCAAATACGTTTAAAAACATTTTTAGCTAGTAGTACCGTGAAGATTGTCACCATTTAAGGTTAGGAACTCTTGATTGGCCAGTACTTGGGAGGATAAGGCTTTTGCGAGATGCAGTGATATTTTTCGTCCGACAAGAGATTGAATCTCCTGTAACTAAAAGGCTGCTGTTGTGTCAAATGTGATAGAGATAGCGTCACGCGGCGATAAAATGAAAATATATTTGAGGTTTTATAAATTTTATAGTGTGTCGTTCAGTTAAGAATCGGAAAGCGATCTGTTTGAAAATATAACTAGGATGGTAGTTGGCCATAGGTCAAAGTAAATTGCAGGTAGCAGGTAATGGATTACGAAATTGTAAAGTTAATGGGTTGATGGTGAATTTTGTAGGAGTACGTTCCGAGTCTAAAGGCTCAATTGCGGAATGGTTTTTCCATTAAACGCATATCGATATTTTAGACGTGGAAAGTACAGTATGTACCTAAAAGTACTTGAAGTAATCAGAAAATTAATTGTTGGTTGTATTTTGCCATAAAGAAAAGACTTTGCAAGTTTTAATTTTTTTATTATTTATTCTTCAGGAAATTAACGCTGAACATAATTCAATCGTAGAATTTAGTATAGGTTAGAAGGCATATTGTAATCATAGTTATTTTAAGAAGTACAAATTTTTTTTAGTTTTCCGCGTTAATGGTATCGAAATTACACTGCATTTATCGTTTAGGTCTTTTTTATTTTTAAATTAATAAAGCATTTTTTTATACATTTTCTGTATTTATTTTTTTACAACGAAATCAATTGGATATTTAACATTCAAATGTTTTTTACCAACCTCAGCTCTCTATGTTGTGTTTTAGGCATATTTTAATTTATGATGTAAGTATGTACATTTTTGCGTCCAATTATACAAAATTCTGTGATTTTTGTCGACGTCTGATAAATATGTGAAAGTCAAAAGCAACAGTTTCTGGTATTTGCTTCTTTGATTGCAATAGTTGCCAATTTTGTGATTTTTACGCAGGGTCGACAGAGTCATTTTACATTCCAACTTATATACTTGTGTGTTTTTGTATATTTTCTTAAAAACGTGTTCTAAAAGTATCTTTATACTCGATTATACTCAAAAATTAGTTTTTTTTTATATTGTCTGTAGCTATTTTCGAATAAATTATAATTTTCTATCAGTATTATTTTATTGTTTTCCCATACATTTGTATTTTACTTTTCAGATCTTTATACAGGGTTGATAAGAGCGAGAGGCATTAAATGAAACCACATATACTATAAGTACCTACAGTTAATCCGAAAGTATTAAAAAAAAATACGAAAATACTTTTTTCAAACAAATTAAATAGCGAAAAATTGTTAACACTCTTTATACCGGGCGGCTACAGCGAGCACGGGGTGAATGACCCCGGCCGGCCATAGTCGGCGATCAGCTGAGATACAGCGTGTACGAAGTGAGAAAAAACTTTAAATAATTCCTGTGGCTAAACTACTGCTCCGATTGATCTGATTTTTGTGGTGTGGCCTGGAAATGATACACTAAATATGCGGTTTAATTTAATGCCCCTCGCTTGTATCAACCTTGTATATAGAAATATAAATCTTTTATTTAGGACACAAATACATGACACTGTCACACGTTAACAACTCATATCACATGTATAAAACATATCTATATAACATACGTACAAAAAAAAACATATACAGGGTTGGTTTTTAGTCACCGGCCAAATTTTAAAACAAGCAACTAAAAGTTAACCCAAAAATGTGTTTTATGGTCTAATTGTAATAAAAAATCGATTTGAAATTTTCCTTAAAAAATACGTCGATCGATCGTTGTTCGCACACGAAGTATATCTATCTATTAGGGATGGCCCGCTTTCGCGACCCGCGAACTAGATGTCAAGTGCTAACCACCACCACCGTGTTTATAACATGGGACAAAGTTTGTAATTCTATCTAATAATTTTTTTACTTTTTTTTACTTCATAAATCGAATGTATTATTAATTCTGTCAAAACTTGAAAATTTGACCGGTGGCCAAAAACTAACCCTGTATACTTTGATTATATACACGTCTAGATACCGCATCAACCACCTGAAAGCGCCGTAAAACGTCTCTACTATATGTAGTAGAGACGCTCTTCGCTTAAGTCAGTGTCATCTAGACCGTAACGCGATTCTGAGCTCTCAATAAAAAAGAAATATGCCGGTTTGTTCTGTTCAACTGTGTCATAACCATGCAGGAAAATCTGATAAAAAATAGAAGATCTTATTTCACCGGTTAGTTTTTAAATTTACGCAAGTATTGTTAAGAAAATACGAATATTAATTTCACAATTTACTTGTGGTACGGTGTTGTCACTAGAAAAGTAGGGTAATTTTCCAAAACTAAAGAGACGTTTTTTTTTAATATATAGCAGTGGAGTTTACACACTACGTTATTCTACCCCCCGTGCTAAGTACCGTAAGGACTTATGTTACAGGTACTAGACAACGGAAATATATTTTATTAATTTAAGAAGTTTTATATATTTATATATTATGTTTTATAGATTTTTATTACTGAAAAATACATATAATACATAGATAAACCTCAATAACCAAGGCGGGATTTGAACCCGCGACCCCTGGCGCAATATATTCCGCTTATCCGAGCCCTGCACCACTGCGCCAGCCTGGTCGTCAGACATAGATTTAGACTAGATTAGATAGACGTTTAAAGTTTTAAAAATAATGATCCTAAATTATTAATATCTTATTTAATTAATATTTTATGGATGGGTTGTATTGAAAATTTGCAGGATTATTTGTTGGACATAAGATACATTTGGTAAATATATTTTTTTCTTGAAGATACAAAAGTACAGGAATTTCAATACTTTTGAAAATTGAAAAGGTAAGTATATAATTATGTATTAATATACAAATCTCTACTAATATTATAAAGAGGAAAGATTTGTTTGGGTGTGTGTGTATGTAACGAATAGGCTCCGAAAGTACTGAACCGATTTCAAAAATTCTGTCACCATTTGAATGTTACATTATCACAGATTTGACGACCAGGCTGGCGCGGTGGTATAAAGCTCGGAAAAGCGGAGCATGTTGCGCCAAGTGCCGCGGGTTCGAATCCCACCTAGGTCATGGATGTTTATCTGTGTATAGTATTTCTATAATAAATAAGTATATAAAATTTCTTAAATTTATAAATACATTAAAAATATTTCTGTTGTCTAGTACTTGTAACACAAGTCCTTACGGTACTTAGCACGGGGCTAGGCTAACGTGGTGAGTTAAGTACACTGATAAAAAAGATTAACATAGGCTATTTTTTACCACGGGAAAATGCTTCATTCCCATGGGAAAGCTAAACTTCTAAATGGTGGAACCGATTGGGTTAAAATATTATATGGGTATTTCGATAGTTTCCTTGATGCTTAAAAATACAATTGGATCCGGTAGGTGGCGCTGCTGTCGGTATGTCAACCAGCGCCGGATTAAGCTCTGGAGGGGCCTGGGGTTGGGAGTAAAAAAGGGGCCCCTAATGGGCACAAAAATTATCGTCATAATATAATATAAAAAGAATAGTCTAATTACTTGTACTTTGAGTACCAAAAAGAATTGCTTATTCTTAATGCCACAACTATACTTGTATGTAGGTATTTTTATAAGTTCTCACGTATTCCTGAAGTATTTCAGCATTATATTCCGGTAAATTGCAATTATGTGATTGAAATTGAAAGTGATCTCGAGAAATAATTTTAGATTTCAATTGCTTTAAACAAACATCCGCAAGTAGATAGATACCTACTTATTCAACAAATTGCCTTTGTTTATCAAAGTAATTTAAAATGTTCATAAAAATATGCACCTATGTCAGCAATGCTTCCCTGCCTGCGCAGTAGTAATTTTGTGATGCCCTTTTTGAAATTCAGAAAGTTACAAACTCGTCAACGGCTTTTGATACTACTGTATTTTGAGCAGCTTACAACTTTTCCCTACTAAGAAGTAGTCCAAATTTTGGAAATTTTGGAGAGTGGCGATAATGCAAAACTTCTAATAACGGTCCCGATAATGATTTTCTCCAGGAGAAAAAGATTAATGACAAGGCTATTTTAGTTACCGCGCGCGAGCCACTATCGATTTCAGAGTCGTTGGGAGAGGGAGCTGTCGGTCCGTTTGACCATTATAATAATAGTTAAATTAGTGCAGTCATTGTAGCGAAAAATACGGTCTTACCTCCTATTTTGTTGTGTGAACCGATTTGCATGAAATTTTGGATTAAGGCTCATCTTACCCTTAACTTCAAAAGTGAAAATGATTTGAACTCCGCCTATTATTTTTAAGGGGTGTAAACAACCCCTTAATGGAAAAATTTACATTGAGCCATTTTATCGCTAGAAAACATGCCTAATAGTAAGTGATGAAATTATAAAGTGTTTTCTAACACAATTACCTCATAATAAAATTATTTTCAACCCCTTGCAACCCTTGCAAACAACCCCTATAATCGAAAAATTCTCAATAGAATACTTTGGCATGACATAAAAAGATGTAAGTATAGAGTAAGTAATATTTTATATTCTCTACAATAATTATCAAATTTTTAACCCCCTTTCAACCCTTGAAAACTACCCGTTTATAAAAAATTGTTAAAAATGTTTCTTGATAAAATGAAAAGGATTTAAATATTATTCCACACTCTCGAAAATGATTATCATATTCTTAAGCTTTTCTACCTGTTTAGTTTTGAATGATACTTTATTAGAAGATTCGTTTTGATGTGTACGCCATCTAGTTTGTTGCCGGGACACTTATGACACTATCAAACATATTGATATCATTGAGTTATTATTACTACGTATACATATAACTCAATGATTGATATAATATTATATTGATTGGTTTACGTGTTATGCCGTCGCATAGGCGCTGGTAGATGCGCTGTGCACCGTAGCGAACACGAATAAACGTTTGGTTTCTGTTTTTTCGTGAGAACCGACGCCAACGGTCACTATCTTTTGATTCGGTTTTTCGTGGCTCATGGCAATTGTAAAAAATTGTATTTAATTGATTGAGCGCGTGTGTTCGCCTTATTGAGACTATAAAATATTATATTTAAGTATCCTATTATTATATTTATGATCTTAGGGTGCTGAGAAAAGATCTATATTCGGTAAGTTTTTTATTATCATTTGTTTTTTTTTTTTTTTTTTAGGTAGAAATTACGCTAAGGACTGAAGGTCAGTGCAGCTTCATCGATATGAGAGGTGAACTCACCTGGAGCGTCGAACCTCTGTACTTGTGGTCGATAGGGGGACAGACCCCCCCTTCTTTCCCAGACTAATGGGAGAAGGCAAACCGGACTTATTGCGATTAATAGGTTATACTATTATTATCTGGCCGAGGACAACGGGTGTCCTCACGAACCAGTTCAGTGAGATCGTGTAGGGGCCAAACGACAATTTCTGTCGCCCCCTTATGCCGGCTCATTTCGAACATAATTTCTGGTAGCAGAGCGTGGTTTAGTTGTCTTGTGGACCTAGGTGTTAAGGGCCCGTTGAAACCGTAATTACTTAATTTGATTTTTTTTTCGTTGGAGTTGATATTTGCCCGGCTCTTAAGGTGTGCTCTTAAGCGGTTCCATTGTCTAATTGTAAGTAGGCATTTGGAGTTAATGCCAATATTTAGACTATTGTATAGAAAATAAGTTTTTAGTGCTAGTGTTTGGCACGCCGCCATTTTGGGTTTATAATATAGATACTCATTATAGGTTTTTATTGTTTCTTTTGTCATATTGTGTGATTGGTAGCGCACTCTATAGCGATGGGTAAGCCAAAGTCCGCCAAGGCGAAGATTAATGCGGAGCTTAGTTGGCTAGTTAGCGCTGCGGCTTTGGTTGAGCGGCCAGATAGAAGAGAGGCCTTATTAGACAGATATGAGAAACTTTCACTCCATTTGGCGGTTGTGCAAGAGAGGGCTGTCAATTTCAACGATGAGGCTGACGAAGCCAACATGGCCCCGAAGGATCGGGAACTTGTTTTGGCCAACATCGCCCAGTGTCTCGAATTGGGAGATACTATCTCCGAGGCAGCTTGCCCGTTGAAGAGGGCTCAAGAGGAGAAGCCGGCAGTTTCGGAAACAAAGCCGATTGCGGCTCCGATATCGGCGTCAATGGTGCGCCTGCCGGCCTTAGAGCTACACAAGTTCTCCGGGAAGCTGGACGAGTGGGAGAGTTTCTACAGTTTGTTCTGTAGCCTCGTCGATTCCTGGAGTGACTTAACCGGAGACCAAAAGCTGTCATACCTCATTGGTGTTTTAGAGGATGAGGCCTACGAATTGGTTCAGCACCTCGCCGTGACAGAGGGCAATTATGAGATAGCGATGGATATCCTCAAAAGGAGGTATCAGAACATCAGGGTACTAACCGACGCACATCTGGCTAAAATTTTTGGCCTACCAGCGGTCTCTCACGTAGGCGAGGTAAGGAAACGGATTCTGAACCCTCTTTTATCGGCGTACAACGCCCTTGTAAATTTAAATTTTCAATTAGGCAAGTGTGGTTCCTACATCCTCCTGTACTCGGTGATTGCTAAGCGTCAGAGCCACACGAGGTGGGCCTTCGAGCAAAGATATGGGGGTGACGGCTCCACCGACCTGCCTCTCTTCAGCGACCTGCTTAAGTTTTTGCAGGAAGAGAGCAGGAGGGCGGAGACCACCGAGGCGGAGCGCGTGACAACGGGTCGCGCCCAAGGCACTTTTGCGCCCACCACAGGTAGGTCGAACAGACCGGGTCGATCGAATCAGGCACGGAACTATATGGCTGCAATACCAGAGGAGAGTGTCAACAAATGCG
The DNA here is from genome assembly GCA_001625245.1 of Calycopis cecrops. Taxonomy (NCBI): domain Eukaryota; kingdom Metazoa; phylum Arthropoda; class Insecta; order Lepidoptera; family Lycaenidae; genus Calycopis; species Calycopis cecrops. The sequence goes on along the minus strand of LUGF01018958.1, from coordinate 7,429 downwards.
ACTACTGCAGGTCACCTGGTCATCGGGTGTCCAGGTGCGACGGATTCCTGCGTCTTCGGGTCGAAGGTCGCAGAGAGATTGCAAAGGAGAGGCGTTGGTGCTATTTTTGTCTGGGTTTGCACTTGCAGCGGGAGTGCCCGCTGCCTATGCCCTGCGGCCAGTGTGGAGGAAGGCATCACCAGGTCCTGTGCATGAACGGAGGAGGTCCAGCTCCTGCTAGGGGTTTCCATGGAGAACAGGAGCGGGCCGTATCACAGGATGTAAGGGTGACCCGCACCAGCGAGTCGCAGCAACGACCTTCACCGCAGAAAGGCGGCGACCTACAACGCGGTCAAGAGCGGAAGTACGCTGACCGACACTCCCCTTGCACGGGCGGGGGTGAGTAGAAGTATTCCCCTCGGGTGAAGGGATTTGAGGCACGACGTTCCCCCCGAATGGGCGGGGGCTCTGGTTCGCCGCGCTCCCTGGGGAGAGATGACAGGTGGAGACCTGCTGGCTCTGGTTCATCAGATCGGAGGAGGACCCCCGGACGTTCGCCCAATGCGAGAGACGGGTATCGAGTGGTGACCTACCGTAACAGGAGCAGTCGGTTTTCACCACCCATTGCGGAGTACCCGCGCCTGGAACACAGATCGCCGCAACAGAAAGGTGGGCATCACTGCAACGAGCCAGCCACCGCGAGAACGTCGAGGAGCCCTGACGTGGTGTGGGATCCATTGGATCGTTATGCGCGGTCGTCCCGCCTTGCTGGATCACGACCTCGTTATTAGCAATTAAGGTCAGACCATCCGCACATTACCCCCCCTAAAGAGAACGTTTTGTTGAGTAGCAGTGTGGGGACCCGGGGGAGGCTCCATTTACGTACGAGCTCTTCTGGACCCGGGAGCTCAGGGTTGTCTAGTGTCCAATTGGCTGATCAACAAATTAGACCTTAAAGTAGATAGGAATTCGAATAGTATACATGGTGTCGGTGGAGTAGAGGTGCCCGGGGTAGTCGGAGATACGACTATCACTTTTACTCCCACGTATTCGGCTATTCCAAGGATCACGACTTCAGCAGTGGTGCTGGAAAAGGTATCCGGGAGGTTGCCCGCCTATCAGGTAGGAGGAGAATTGGTGTCTCTTACCAAAGGGATGCCCTTAGCAGATGCTGATTTTTATGTTCCCAGATCGGTAGACGTTTTGCTCGGTGCCGTCCTGGGACAGCTGCTGCTGAGTGAAAATTTGGTGCATCCGAGTGGGTTATCCACTCTGAAAACCGTATTTGGTCATGCGGTTATTGGACCAACTACGGGTATTTTGACGTCGAACACGGACGATACCGGCAGTAGTATAATGTTCTCTCTTAATGACGTAGTTCAGAGGTTCTGGGAATTGGAAGAGTTACCTGCCGTTAAACGAGTTGACCCAGAGCACGAGGAGTGCGAGTTGTTCTACCAGAACAATACAGGTAGACTTTGCTCTGGTCGTCTGTTCACTCGGTTGCCCTTCCGTGCCGGCCGACCGCCTCTGGGTGACTCCCGTGTACTAACCGAAAAAAGGTTAGTATCGATGGAGCGCCGCATGCGTCGCGATCCGGTCTTCCGCAAGAAATAAGTATATTGAATTCATGCGGGAGTATGAGGACTTGGGGCATATGTCCGTTTCAAAAGTGGATTTGCGCTCAATGGAACATTGTATATTGCCCCATCACGCCGTGATGAAAGCGGGCAAAATTCGCGTCGTGTTTGACGGCTCGGCCCCCACGTCCACTGGAGTATCATTAAACCATTGTTTACATGCGGGTCCGAAATTGCATCGGGACACAGGTGATATCCTTACTGGATTACGGAGACATCAGGTGGTGATTCTGACGGACATCAAGATGATGTTTAGACAGACCATCATCCATCCTGATGACAGAAGGTATCAGTTGATCCTATGGAGAGAGTCTCCCGACGACCCAATTGTCACATACGAGCTGAATGTGAACACTTACGGTACTACGAGTGGTCCATTTGTCGCAATCCGATCCTTGCACGAGTTGGCGGATCGAGAACGTTTAAATTACCCTTTGGCTTCCGCGATCTTGAAGAATGACGTGTACGTAGATGATATCTGCACAGGGGCCCCGAGCGTCCCGGAAGCCATAGCTTTGCGCGATGAGTTGGTGGGTATAATGGAGGCAGGAGGATACGAGTTGAGAAAGTGGTCTTCTAACTCGTTGGATGTCCTCTCCGGGCTGCCTGAGGATCACCAACAGGTCCCTCACATTTTTGAGTGTGCAGATGACCCGAATTTGGTGGCTGTTTTAGGCGTACAGTATAGTCCGGTACAGGACAATTTCACGTACAAAGTGAATTTGAAGGCCCCGAGCGCTTGGACCAAACGTACTGTCCTGTCTACTGTAGCGCGAACATTTGACCCTAACGGTTGGATCTGCCCGGTCATATTTACCGCAAAATGCTTTTTACAGCGTCTTTGGACTGAGGGCGTATCGTGGGACGAACCCCTTTCGGGAGCACTGCTCCGAGATTGGGAGACCTTTGCTTCGTCTCTCCCCGAAGTCAATCGTGTCTCGCTTTCCAGACTCATACTGCCGAGCGGGAGATTTAAAGCCAGTCTGCATGGCTTCTCAGATGCCTCCGAGCTTGGTTTCGCCGCGACAGTCTATTTACGCACTGTCGCCGCGACCGGAGAAGTAAATGTGCATCTGTTGTTGGCCAAGAGCAAGGTCGCTCCGCTACGGACTCGGCTGACGATCCCTAAGCTGGAGCTTAGCGGAGCTGCTCTTTTATCCCGATTGCTGAACCATGTGTGTTCAACGTTAGGACAATCGGTCGATATCAAGGACGTGTACGCATGGACGGACAGCCAGATCGTCTTGTGTTGGCTGAAGGCTCCGGTCCATAGCATGGAGATATTCGTGGCCAATCGAGTCACAACAATAAAAAATTCAGAAGTGCCTCTGAACTGGAGACATGTCCCAGGTGAGATGAACCCTGCGGATTGCGCGTCACGGGGATGTGATGCTCCCCAGCTTTATGGTCACCCTCTGTGGTGGGGACCGCCATGTCTCAGGAATCCAGAATCGGAGTGGCCCAGGTCCACGAACCTGAAAGCAGTAACCCTGCCCAAGGCGCAGGTATCGGTGGTTACTGTAGCGTCACCTGGTGATGAAGAGTTTCTCTTGAAGCGGTACAGTTCGTTAGATAAACTGTTGGGAGTTACCGCCTGGATTAGACGATTCGTGCATAATTGTCGACACCCCTCGGATAAACGGGTCTCGCCGATCGTCACGCCAGAGGAACGACAGGAGTCGTTATTGTCTTGGGTTCGTTTCGTGCAAGCTCGTCAGTTTGCATCGGAGCTTGCAACGTTGCGTATGGACCGACCCAGGTTAAAGGGAGCTGTGTCTCGTTTGAACCCGTTCATCGACGACACGGGGCTCTTGCGTGTAGGAGGTCGGTTTCAAAATGCCAACCTCGCCTTCGGCAGTCGTCACCCATTATTACTGCCCAAGGATGGATGTTTGGTGCGACTGTTGATCACGGACCGTCACCTCAAGAATTCTCACGCAGGCTGCAATGCCCTCCTGGCGATATTACAGCGTGAATTTTGGATCTTGTCGGCCAGACGCACGATACGAAGTGTTGTTTTTCGGTGTTTGCCCTGTTATAGATTGAAGGCGACCACGATGCAGCCCCTGACGGGAGATTTGCCTGCTGATCGTGTTACGGAGAGCCGTGTGTTTGCTCATGTCGCTACAGACTTCGCCGGACCCTTCACTGTTAAGTTATCCCGGCTTAGAAATGCTAAGACCCATAAGGCTTATTTGTGCGTTTTTGTGTGCCTGGCCACCAAAGCTGTTCATTTAGAAGTTGTATCCGAGTTGTCCACGGAAGCCTTCATAGCCACTCTTAGTCGTTTTGTTTCGCGCAGAGGCTTGCCGTCGCTGATCCGCTCGGACTGCGGTACCAATTATAAAGGTGCAAATAGTTATCTAAATGATGTCAGTAAATTCCTAGCTGATAAGAGTAGTGACATTGGAACCACCCTCTCCAAACTCGGGATAATCTGGAAGTTCAGTCCTCCGGTTTGTCCTCACTGGGGAGGTATTTTCGAAGCTGTAGTTAAGTCGGCCAAGGTTCATTTGCGTCGCGTTATCGGTGAAACCATCCTCACGTACGAGGAATTAGATACTGTGTTTTGTAAAATTGAGGCCGTCCTTAATTCGCGACCCTTGTGCCCACTGTCAGCTGACCCAAATGACCTGGAAGCGTTAACACCCGGTCATTTGTTGATTGGTCAACCCCTTAACGCCCTGCCCGAGTATCCGTTACGTTACGAGGTACGTTCTTGTCGTTTGTCGCGTTACCAGCTCTTGCAACAGATGTCCCAAAGTTTTTGGGCTCGCTGGTCGCTCGAATATTTGCAAATTTTACAGCAGCGCGTTAAGTGGACTGACAAAACCGATCCTCCCAAGAATGGTGACCTCGTTTTGATTAAAGACGCGAACCTTCCGCCCCTGTATTGGAGACGGGGACGTATTGTGAAGTTGCATGAAGGAACCGATGGAGTTCCACGTTTCGCCGAGGTTCTTGTTGGAGATTCGGTTTTGAAAAGGGCTGTCACTAGTCCTCCCGCTTGCCCGTGGGTTAACGTGCCGTTTGTTACGGCCCGGGACGGGGGATGTTTAGTTTTGAATGATGCTTTATTAGAAGATTCGTTTTGATCTGTATGTGTACGCCATCTAGTTTGTTGCCGGGACACTTATGACACTATCAAACATATTGATATAATATTATATTGATTGGTTTACGTGTTATGCCGTCGCATAGGCGCTGGTAGATGCGCTGTGCACCGTAGCGATAGTAACACGAATAAACGTTTGGTTTCTGTTTTTTCGTGGGAACCGACGCCAACGGTCACTATCTTTTGATTCGGTTTTTCGTGGCTCGTGGCTTTATTGAATAAAATATCTATGGTATTCAAAGTCATGTGCATTTACGGCATTGATATAATAAAATGTTATAAATTTTCCTTAAAATTTTCCCATCTATTTGAGTATAAAACTTTTGTAATAGTTCTCAAACATCAATCGCTTTTAGAGGCCCAAATATCTAAACCGTATTTATGTGTGAAATGTGGGTTTATTTTTTATATGAGTTTCATCTTGGTACTGGATACCGTAACCATAGTTAATCACATCTAATAAATATTAATTTACACTTTAAAACCAAAGAATTTTCGAAATTATGACGAAAATGTTCCGGTAACTATTGACGCTAGGCCGCTACAGGCCGATAGCACGTATGTGAATAGTCTCATATATCTATATCGCTAAACCATACGTATACTATGCTCTTTCTCTTTTGCATTGCCAATCTAGTGTATACTTCATCTAAGGTGTTCACCAAATAATTCGGTAAATATGGAAAAATAAAACGAGTGACATTTAATATTTGTCAAAGTTCTGCTGTCAAAATAATTATCTTAGAAGTCAGTACACTACAAGGCGAACTTCCTTTGTATAGTTAAAAGTAAAATACTAATAAGATATGCTTAGAACAATATTAAGGAAACCCTTCAATGTTCTTAAATATAATAATGAACGACGCAGAAAGCATGGTGTGACGTTGACGCAACTCTCAAATTTAACAAATGGTCTACAACTAGCAACAGAGGCATCATGCTCACCTTTAGCTTGTATTTCTCTTTTTACTTTAATGGGATCTAGATATGAAAATGAATGTAACAATGGTATGTCGTACTTTATTGAATACATGGCATGTAGAGGCTTTAGATCTTTGAAACAAGATCCTCTTGAAGAAAAACTTAATTGTATGGGAGCAAAATTGTCTACTTACACTAATAGAGGCTATCAAAGATTCACTGCTGTAGGCCCAGCAAAATGTGAGAAAGATCTTATTTATATACTTTCAAATATTCCATATTGTATAGGATTTGCAGAGAATGATATTAAAGTACAACGGAATAAACTAAAATCGAAATTAATGGAAAATGATGTTAATCCTGAAAGAATTGTATTCGATTATTTACATCAAACTGCTTTCCAAGGAACACCTTTGGCGCAACCTGTTACTCCGTCATCTGAAAATATAAATGAATTTAATCGTAAAAATCTTAATGACTTTATAAAGGAAAACTATCATAGTAACAAGTCTGTGTTAGCCTGTGCTGGCGGTGTTTGTCATGAAGCAGTTGCGGAGGCAGCTGAAACATACTTTGCTGCACAACCTGCAAGTCAATATATATCTAATCCACCTCAACGCTATACGGGGTCTCAAATAATATATCGCAACGATGCATTGCCGTTGCTACATGCTGCCATCGCAGTCGAAGCACCAGGATACAATAGTGATGACTACTACCCTCTATTAGTTGGTAGTTGCCTAACTGATTCCTGGGACAAATCTCAAGGCGGAAATATGAATAATGCAAGTTTGTTAGCTCGAGCATCATCAACATCTCAGTTCTGTGAAAAGTATAAATCATTTTACATTGCTTATTCTGATGTTGGACTGTGGGGTACCTACTTTGTTTGTAAACCGCTTGTAGCAGACGATTTCGTTTCTTACCTGCTAGATTCTTGGATGACGTTATGTACAACGGTAACAGAAGAACAGGTACAAAGAGCAATTAATATTGCAAAATTAAAAGTTTCGAAAAATAATAACGGCGTAGTAAATTCATCTCTCGATATGGGCTTACAAATTATTATGACGAAACGAAGAAAACCTTGGCATATGATTCTAAATCAACTGGACCAAGTCACACCTGAAGTATTGAATAGTGTTGGTCAAAAATACATTTATGATAAGTGTCCAGTTGTAGCCGCAGTTGGACCTTCGGAATGTCTGTCTGATTACGAACGTATAAAAGCGGGAATGTATTTGCTAAGATTGTAAAATTAGAAGAACTGCACGGGAAATACTAGTACTGCACACAACAAAGATCACATCTCACCGAAATGTCAATTAATCTATACATATAATAAAATAGTAAAACCCGTGTGTCTGTACATTGAATATATTTATGACAAACTAATGGGGGCGATGTTAAAATAGTGATAGAACACTTCGATCTTTTTTAATTTAATTGGTTGTCGGTTTGTCCGTTTGTCTGTTTGTCCAGGCTGATCTCCGAAACTACTAGACGGATTCGAATGAAACTTTTGTGGTGCATTGATACTAAGTCTGGTCAACATCAAAACAGTTTTAACTGCGGTAAAATCGCTCACTCCTAAAGGAAATCGATATTTCGGCACTCTCCAAGCATACAACAACAAATCACTGATTATAATATTACTACATTACTCGAACGAAGTCGCAGGCATCAGCTAGTTATAAATAAATGCCAATTAAAGAATTAATCCATATATATACATTAATAATAAAACTGAAGAAGATGTAATTTTGTATGTTTC
>LUGF01018934.1:409779-419971 GCA_001625245.1 Calycopis cecrops | reverse complement strand
TCATGGTGGTAAGCTCGGAGCTGTCACAAGTCATCCGTGGTCATCATGTCATTGACCCTGCTCTACGATCTATGGTTAACAATAATAATGTTGGCTACGGCGGCCGTCTCTATAAAGGCAAGCCATTAGTGCAAGACATATTACAGTCCACAAGTGTGCGCGCAGACACAAGTGCACTCTCTATCCTGGCAGTCCGACACGACCTGAAAGAACTCAGGCGCAAGACCGACGTGCTCTCCGAGGCACGGGGGTGTAACATCGCCAACTTCTTTGACTCCGGATTGTTATTAGAATTTGAAAAATTCCATTAACACTTTTTGGTCCAACTCACATCTGTGGTTAAACATGCTTACCACTACACCACAGGTTCAATGTTGACAATAAGTAGGTACTAAACAAGCGGTTGTCGGTTTTAAGAGCTACGTGCCCTGGTGTTGATTATCTTGTAATTATTGTTACTAATGGATAACATGGACTGTGGTAGTAATTACTGACAATAATATATTAACTGTGCAATAATTTATGAATTATTAAATTACATTCCCTAACAGGAAACTAATTCGGCGCCATATTAATAATTCTCTTTTTGATATTATTACTAAGCATATCCTAGCTTTGTTTAGATAGCATGATTATGGTCGATCTTTTTTTGAACTGATTTGACTTAACTGCTCTTTTCCTTCGGGAACATATTTGCGCATGAACGCAACGAAGAGTAATGATTATATTTAAAGACGTAGCAGCAAAAGACAGGACTGAGAAGGCCGATGACTGCTTCTGTTTCAATGACGTCAGGCCCTAGATCGGAGAGAGTGGATTGAGACAGAGAAATGAATTGCACATTAGAAAACTGAGCTGGTGAGACAACCCCCGCATGCATCTCCCGAGATTTGCTTCATATAACAAGAGGTGGGTAGAAACAAGTTAGCAAACAAACGGCTTTGACTGCTCATCTCCCTTTATCTCCTAAAAAATCGTGATAATGTAACAGCTTACAAAATATATTGCAATATCTATCACCTGTCACTACCTGTAAAAAATCAGTTAGTGAATATCGATGACGTCAGAATAGACATGACATTATTACAGTTAAATGACTCCCAATGGGCCAACCAGACTCCAGAGTCCACCGGCTTCCAACCCGTGCCGCCTGCAGTGCACCAAGTCGCAGCAGCTATATCATACTTAAGCTCCATAACGTAACAAAATTCTGAACACGTCTTATGCAAATTTGCAGCATACAATACAGAACGCAACCCACAAATAAAATACTTCTGGAAGATATTCTTAGCGCGAAGGAATAGAGTTTTTCTTGAATATTTATTGTATCTAGTTAAGTTATTTTTTCCGGACTGTGTGTAAGAGAGTAATGTTATTACGCGTACTACACGGACGCCGTAAGTTGGGACCTGGCAAAAAATCCTTTCCCGCTCTCTACCCCCGCACCACCCCCTATGTCGCCATATTAGGGCGACAGCGGGGAAGTGTGGGGCTTGAGAGCATTCTTCGCATTCTTGCCAGGTCCCAACTTGCGGCGTCCGTGTAGTATGTATCTATGTGTATGCAAGTATCGATGCTCCCTCCTAGAGGAGGTAAGAAAAAATCTGGCTCAGCAAGCTTCAGTCAGCTTTGTAACTTTTTTGTATTTATATTCATATTTTTTACAATAACATATTCAAAGAAATATTTTAACATTTACAATGATATATTCTAGCTCACCATCACAATAAACCCCCTTTTCTCATTAACCGAGTTCACGTGAAATTTCAATTTCCAAAATATTTCAAACAAAACATAGAGCGAGTGATGTATTCTAAAAACGCTTGTAAATAAATCATTCTTGTTTAATTTACGCGTACCGCAGTAACTCGAACGAATTACTGGATGTTAGATATACGCGGTGTAGTTCAGATGAATATTCAAATGCAGTTCAGATATAATGCCGCGCCCGGGGGCGGTTATGTGGTGTTGTGAGGGGGATGCGGGATTTGGACAACGGGCAAATATTATTTATTTAATTTTAAAAGTCATTAGAGAATTATTTTATGATACCTACAACTTAAAGAAATAATAATTGAGCAAGAGATTGTGTCACGCTGCATGCATACAGACGAATTACATGCATGCATGCATACGAGGGTATAAGGGGACAAACGAGCAATTGGAGCCATTTACATGACTACCTATGGCCATGGTCTAATGGTAAGCTAGTTCAACCACAGACGTGACGACATTATTATTATTATGCCCATGGATGTCCTAATAAAGGTTATACAGCTGTCCTTTCCTCTCCCCCTCCCAGGGGCTACCAGCTACTTACACATTAGTGTCACTTTACACCGGTGTCATATAAGCGAGGAGGTACCTCCCGCTTTTAAGACACCGGCGTAAATATGAAAAATGCTTTGATCCTTTGCATCCTTTAGGAGCCTAAATACAGCGTGAGCGTTGGAATATAAATCGGTCCTAGTTGATAAAATATGTGCCGTAGGTGCTGGCAGTAGTTTATTTTTATTGTTCTCTCAAGCTACTGTACACAATAATGTACTGGTGTCTCTTTTTATATCTTTATTGTTAGCTTTAAAAAGTCTAGACGGGTCCAATAACTTCTGCGATTTAATAACTTATTACTAATTGTGGATCGTGAAATGTCAAATGATGACAAGATTGGCATTGACTTGACAATGAGAAGAATTTCAATTGGCTGACATACAATCAACTTGCGCCACTTTCAATGACAATTTTCTTTTTTTTCATTCTTATTTTATTTTCGATTGTTAGTTTGTTTGTATATTTTTGTTTCTAGCTACAGCCTGAACTATTGGACAGATTTAGGTACGATGTGTATTCGTGAAAGACGTATACACATCGTACGTTATGGAGGTGGCGTAAGGTCAATCTACCCACATAAAATATATTTTAAGCCTTCGGGTTTTCTGTTTTGCAATATAATAATAAGCTTTGGCTGGCGAAGGAGTAGTATATACTCCCTTCCGAAGATACCTTACCATATTTTGGCTTTGGTGTCTTTGTGATCCGCAAGGCTATGCCGGACAGGGCTAGCTATACTGGACAGGCTTGGAGGGAGAGATCAGACTAAGAGCAGCTCAGCTGGGGGTCTTCCACCCGTTCCTCAGAATCAGCGTATTCCCCTACGTCTGTAAAAAATAGGTAGTATATACTTTGAAATGGAGAAAAATGAGGGTAAAATTCCAAGTGTATAATAAATTTGTAGAATTATTAAGCACACTGATGGCATTGACAAATGCCAAAAGCGTTATCGATTGAAACATACTACAATGCATTGTTAATTGTGTTCTGTCAGTTCACATATTTACAAAAGATTATGGGCTCAGATGTACAAGAGATCTATCAGTATTTTATTATTTTCAATCGTTAAACTCATATATTAATATTTAAATACTCTGTATTGTTAACGCACAGTAACACAGAAGTTCTATCAAAATTTTTACGTATTTTTCGTGAAAGGCCTCTAGACGGATGACCAAAAACAAAAGAATGGTCGAATGCTCGCCTCACTGGCTCTGTTCGGAATAATAAAGGGCTCAAGTTTTAATTGGAGGGAAAATCTGAGATAATCGCCGAATAATATCCCCTTTGTTGTCATTGTCGTTAATTTTTTACACGATTCTTGCAAATGTTGGAACGGACAAACTTGTTAAAAAGGTTTTGTAATATTCAAAACCTTTTTAAAAACCTTGTTTAAGTTAGAAAGCTACATTTGCATTAGCTTATTTTAAAATGTTTTTATATTTGCTATATGAGAATTGTATGTTCATGATGTGGAGGAAATTAAAATTATAATCCCGATGTTCTTATATTTTAGAAGAGGCTCGTTACAGTTTAACTAACGAGTACAATCTAGGTATTGTTCACTTTACCCCACTGGAATGTGTTGCAAAAAATGCGTAAGTTTTGCAACGATGTCTAAACCGTTCCTTGTGCCTAAGAGCCCGTACATCCCCAGGCCACCTCAGGGCCTGGCCAGAGACATCACGCCTCCTGGTAAAGTTGAATAGTTCAAGCTATTCACCATGGACATGGTCTCAGATTGGTTTTTATGTAACACTTGCTGCGCCCCGCGGTTTCACGCTCGTAAATTTGGATCCCGTGGAATATAGAAAATCATCCAATAGCATCCCATAGGACCATTTTATCGGGATAAAAAATATCCAATGTGTAGCCAAATTACCCTCTATGTGTGTGACAAATTTCATGAAAATCGGTTAAGCAGTTTTTGTACTCCCAGTAGGGCCAGAAATTGTTCGTTGAAAGATCTTCTACAAAACTCCTGTAATGTAATTTTATTGTAAAATGACCTGAAAAAAGTTATATCCTCCAGAAGAAATATTTTTGTTTATAATTTTTTAATTAGACACTCGACGATAAAAAGTACCTAATAGAAATAAAGTTGTAGACAATTTAATTCGCTACGTTCAAAATTTAACAAAATCTTTTTGTTGCTACTTTACAAGATACAGAGCGACTCTTTGTATCCCGTTTTCCATAATGGCGGCTGGGGGACAAGGGTGTCAACCCAACAAATTTGAGGTTGGGCTTCTATTGAACCTCCCCCCCCTACACGCATGTCCAAAAAATAAAATTGCGCCCTGTAACATATGCAATATTCGGTCCTTAAATTTAAACATTTCAATGGACTAATTATTATTATTAAAATTGATTGAAGATTAATATTTCCAGAAATTAAATAACCCCTCTATAAAATTCCTAACTAATCAACAAAGTAACTTGAACACCATGTTTATTTACCACCAGGATCACATAACGTCACAGCAGTCATAACTTCCATATTGATCAGGCGATATATCAGAGTTAACAGTATATTGGATACGTGTTTGTTGCACAAATACGATCTGTCTACGTGACTCAACCATTTTAAGATCTATACACCATCGTATGAAATTGAAAAATAACATTCTCGAAATCCATGAGTTATTGTAAGTCGGTAAATAGTGCGTCGAGTAAAGTGGGAGATAATCTTCTAGTGGCCTTGTATTCCGTTTTTCATTTTATTGTCAGTTGAACACAGGTACAGTCACGAGCAATAATATGTATACACTTAAATACCCTGTCACAATAACTTTCTTTGACATGTCAAAACAATATATGAAACTACGATATGAAATTTCAATAATACAAATTATGACAAGATAGAAATAGAAATATACTTTATTGTGTACACAAAACATATACAAATAATAAAATATTAAAAGTAATTTTGAGGCAAAATTTTATGCACACAAAAGGCGGTCTTATTGCTTAAGGGGCAATTTCTTCCAGAGAACCTTGTGCGTGTGAGAGAAAACAGAAAACATAACTATTTAGGTAGGAAACAATCAAGGGAAAAAAAAAGAAACCAAAAGAAACAGAATACATAAAAATTCGGTAATTACAATATCATCAACTTACAAACTAATTAAAAAAAAATAATAATAATAATTTTGACCTAATCAAATAAAAAATACAAAAATATAATTATATAAAATTACACAATATACATACATTCATATTATATACATGCACTTACACATATACCTACATACATATAGTACAATATAATTAGCACAGATGGAATGGATATGGGAAAATAAATTATATAAATAAATGAGTAAATAGCTCATTGACCGCACAAATCTAAATAATGATTTTTAACTAATTTTTTGAATGATTCTAAATTTTTTGCACGCTTAACTTCCAACGGCAGAGCATTCCACAATATAGTCGCCCTGACAGTAAATGACATATTGTAGTAGCTGCTATGCCAGGCTGGCACATCTAAAAGTAACTTGTCATTAGAGCGAAGATCTTTGGATGATGGCACACGAAACGTAAATTTTTGTTTTAGATAGACTGGGACTTTAGGACTATAAAGAATGCCATAAAGCGTCGAGAGAATTCGGGCATTCCGGCGAAGTCGGATAGGCAGCCACTTGAGTACTGTACGAAACTCAGAGACATTTACGCAAGCCAAATAGGAACCTGATTGATAGATAGTACTAAAGTGTATATATATTATTATTGCTCGTGACTGTACACTATCTATAATTTCTAATTATCTTAGGTTTTTTTTATGTTATAGGGGGGCCAACGAGAAGTCGGACATTTTCATCACTACGTATAGAGGCTATAGGGATGCGCTGCCCTCCTTCATCCTCCCACCTCCATGGGCTACCGGCTGCTTACACACCGCACGAAACGCGACACCACAGCTGTCACTTTATGCCGGTCTCGTGTAAGCGAGTGGTATCTCCCCAGTCGTGCCGGCCTAATTCAACTTCATACAAGCATGCAGTGTGGCACTACCTCTTACTAGCACAGTTAGTTAGTTTCACATTATAGAGCAATCCGAGCAACTTCGGGACAGAGCAATAGGATTCCCATTCTCCCTCCCTTCTCATCCTGCTTTGTCCCGTGGGCAGAAGCGCCTCCTCCTTCTCTTTTATCTTTATTATAAATGTGCCCGCGGTTTCACCCGCGTTGAATTTCTAAGAAATCCATATAAACTTCAACACTTTATTTCACCCCCCTAGGGGTTGAATTTCTAAAAATCCTCCCGTAGTTGATTCATACTTCATAACATCTACCTGCATGCCAAATTTCATCCCGATCCGTCCAGTGGTATGGGCTGTGCGTTGATAGATCACTTGAATTTGAGTTTTATATATTCAGAAGAAAGAACATGGTTTGAGGCTACAAAGAGCAGCGTGGATTTACCTAAGACGTGAGGTAACTTCTCAGACTACTGAGCCCCATCTCCAAGACATAGCTTGAACAATGGCGGAAAGCATATTTATCCTTGATAGAATGGGATTTAGTCAATATGACTGTTTTTAGTATGTTACAATGGGGAGCTAATTTCTATGCTACTGCCTCCATAACTCCACTAAAACGGTCCCACCCTCCTCTTCAATAAGTCGCAGTCACTACACGAACGCGAAAGTATAACTATCACTCTTAGGATCTCATTGTGTGAGCGAGAAGAATATTACCGTCGTGTTGGCTTAAATATGCTGCAATGCACTACCACTGATAAGACTCTTGATTTTTAAAACGTGGCCAGTCTTCCAATAGTCCACATATCGGCCAAAGACTTATAATGAAGATGTGTGTTGAATATTCCCTCGTTAATACATTTATCACATAGTTATTAGAATAACTCGCTCTGTTGTTTCATGTAAGTAAACCCTTATAATTAATACGTGTTCAGCAACTCGGTACCTTTTGCGTCTATAATCTTAGTGAGGATGAATGTCTATATGATAGATGGAAGGGACTTAGGTATAACTGATGATGTTCGATCTTACTTATTGTTGTGTATTGTTACCTCCTTATACCTCTATAATCCTGGTATATCAGAGATTAATTTATTACTAGGCTCAAGTTTGTTACAAATTAGTGACAGCTTCGTCACGCGAGTGGAGTTTACTCCTGTAGACAAGCTCCTGATGTGAACGTGTAAGAGACTCGAGTATGTGCTACGTTAACTGGGAAATGTTACACTCGATTTTATTCCTCATTTTTCACATCGCCTCAATATTTTTGAAGTAAACTAAAACAATGATGGATGCGTTTAGCAGGAGATCAGTCGTCTTGTCGTTCATTGAAAGAGGCCTATGTACACCGTTCACTTATACTATAAGGTACTACTTCTTGTAAGAGGTAATGCCAAGCTGCATGCATGCTCGCCGCCGAATTGGGCAGGCACGATCGGAGAGGTACCTCTCGCTTACACGACACCAGCGTAAAATAATAGCTGTACTGTCGCTTTTCCTGCGGTTTGTTAGTAGCCGGTGGCCCATGGAGGTCGAAGAAAGAAGGAGGGTAACGCATCTGTATAATCTCTATGCGGATGTTTATGGGCGTTGGTAGTCATAAAAAGGATCCCGACAGCTCGTTTGCCCCCACACACTATTAATAAAAAAACTCCAGTCGCGCGATGGTTTCGTCCCATAATTTTTTAATCCCAAAATACCCTACATCGCGAATAAACAAAATGTTAAAAGTAAAGCCACTTATATATCCATCGACGAAATAGCGAAACCTTGCTTTGTTAATGGAACCGCCGGGTGCTGCGTTCATATACGCCATTATGGGGTTTAGGACTCTTACGAACTTTCCCCGTGATTCTTCTTTTAAAGGCCCGGCTAAAAGGCGGAGCGACTTAATAGTAAGCCAGCTGAGTGCTGCAACTTTGTTTCACTGTATAGTTTCGTGTGAGGCTAAAGTTAGAGAAAACTTCGTGATATTTTCGTGTTATCTTTACATTGAGCTCATTACGACCCTTCGCCATCTTTTCTAATCATGTCTGTACATAACGAAGGATGCAAACGAAAATCGATCACCTGATACAAGACCAATAAACATTTATACATTTAGAGGATACTAGATTACTCTAAAGTCTATACTCTACACTTTACAACTTAGCCATGAATTTACGTTGTTTTGTAAGTGGTAGTGCCAACTTGCTTTGCAGCTGAATTGGGCAAGCTGTTATTTTACAGCCCTGTTAGCATAATACTGGCACAATGTGACAGCTAAGCTTTTTAGCTAATTAACATGCTGCTAATTAGCTATGAGCAGTCGGCGCCATTTTCATATTGACGACACCCATAGGCCTTCGCATAGAGGCCATGCAGATGCACTGCACCTTCCTGCAGCATCGTGTAAGAGAGAGGTACCTCCCCGGTGATCCCTGCACAAGTAACCTGAATAGTGCAGCGAGCCACTACCTGTTATAAAAAAATATTTTTTCAGTTTATTTTTCAAATATCTCCTAAACAAACATAAACCAGTTTCAATGTCACTAAATGTATATATCCTACAGACTCTCACATAGAAACAAACCGCATTCAGTAATATTCAATAGTTAATTTAAGGGCCTGTAAAGTTACGAGATAGTTGAGCGAGTCCTTAATATGTGTAATGTAGTAACAGGCAGAGCCCCCGACATAACCTCCGCTAGAACCCCCGGCAGACCCCCGAGACCTTTCGCTCACTTTAATGACAAATCATTATCGACCCAACCACATCATTACTCATAGTTACAACTATTCGGTCCTAATAGCATTAGGATCAATGAAAACGTGAGTAGAGTTGTAATGTCAGTCAGTCATATTCGTTACGTATGTGTGCGTGTATTTACTAAACACGGTCACAAATTTATCTATCTGCGTCTTGCTTGGACTTATCATTGTGTCTGTCGATACTTGCTTGCAAGTCTGTTGGTATTTGTGATGATGTTGATATTTTTTTGAATGACTTTTTGCGTGTATGCATTTGGTTGCACGCCTCATTGTGTTCGTAGATGCTTGCATGCGTTTGTGATTGATAGGTAAGCGTTCGTTTCGTTTGTGTGTACTAGCTTACATGTTTGTGTAGATATCTGTGGGCGTTAGTCTCATTATCTATCTGGTTACCTGACTGTCCGTTTATCCGCTAGGCTGTATAACTACACTAAACAGGATTTGACAATCTCAACGACTCAATTAATTGTTAGTAAATATTACCAACCAACAGTTAAACATCCACACAAACTGTTGTTAGCACGTCATGTAGGTCATAACGTCAGAATGAGGTTTTAGAAACATGTAGGTACACAAATGCTCTGCATTGTTCCCCGGCGCAGTAATAAACTAGGACATTAATATGGAGCTTATTAATTTTCTTACGATCCAAGTAATGGCCTCCACTCAGCTTATCTAGGGCATACATTATAACGATTTATAAACCCGTCCCGCCGGTACTATTATACTAACCTTTTATATTAAACTACTAATTAATTTTTACTACACTTGAGACGCTTACAGAATAATACAAGTTATTTTATTATTTAGGGAGTAAGTAGTTACCATATACATAGACGACTGCTTGTGTATCTCATTATCTGCTTAGATCATGTAACATGTATCTTTTAGTGTTGTCCTGAGATGTGTGGGGCTTTTGCTACAAAGTAGTCGTGAATGAAGATAGGATGTGGAGAGGTAAAGATCGGACTCAGTCGCACGTCTCGCGAGAGAGAGATAGATATATCTAGCAGTGGAATAACGTTGGCAGAAAAGAGAGAGAGAAAGAGTTAGAGAGACCCGAATACCCACTAAAACTGAGTCTCATGGGATCGGCTCGCTTCTCGTGTGCATACGACGTTCGCTCC
>LUGF01018934.1:377203-393828 GCA_001625245.1 Calycopis cecrops | reverse complement strand
CCTCTATACGGATGCCTATGGGCGTCGGTAGTAATTATAATAGCTCCGAATGCTCGTTTGACCCACTATATCATGAATAAAAAATTATAAATTTTAATTAAAACCTTACTGTCCTCTTGATGAAGAGCGCGGAAAAGCTTAAAATATGCGTTTAGACATTGCGCTTTTTAAAATATTATCAATCAAAATTGACAACGATCTAAACCATAATACACCTTCACCTAACTCCAGTACCCAATTCAACGGCCGCGACTCGAGTGCCGCTATCAGAAATCCCCGCCTGCACCGGATCAGCAAACAACTGCTCGAACTAAATCCTCCACCAGACGACGTAGCACGCCCAGCTTCTCTTCACCATTAATTATGTCGATTAACTCCTCGGCTAGATTGTTGTGCACTCGGATTATGGAATGACATTGACACTGGCTGGTTTCACTAGTTTCCTAGGGGAGCTAATATTTATTTGTAGCTTACTAAATATTAAATAAATAAAATAAATAAATAAATAAAAGTTTATTTCAGATTTTATTATAATCCATAGATTGTTAGTGACAGTTTTTATTATCCTGTGTTAGTTGTAGTAGTTATTATTATTATCATTTCCGCCGACCTATGGCAATTTCGACCCAGTGGTGCTGGATGGAGCAGTCGTTCCTGGCAGCAATCATCTTTAGGATACTGTTGTCGCTGGAACGTAAACGTATTAAAGTTACGGATAGGTTACTTTTATTCAAAACCTGCGAAGCATGTAGCTTATTTGCCAGATTTCGTAATAGGATAACCCGACCTTTAATACGGACTGACATTTCTTCTTTAGGTGGTGCGTTTAGTATAAGTCTTGTATCTGTGTGCCGGTTGCATAGTAACGGTAGTATGTAGCCAGGAGATATTAAGACTGAAAAATAATGTTTCAATTATATCAGTCTTACCTTTGGGTTTGTGAACTTTTCTTGTGTACTATTGACAGATGGATTATGATTGAACGAAGATGAATATACATATATCCATGTATATAGTTGATGGAACGTAGGTATTCTTGATGGAAATTCATATTAAGTTTGTATTGAATAAAATACTTTTTATACCATTTCCACTTTTTATTAATTTAAATTACATTAATGTAAGATACAGGTCTATGGGAACCTGTAAAAAATAATAGACATAATAATATATTCTTCACACCAACTGATATTCGTCGTATACATTATTTTTCATTGTAGATCTCTATATTAATAATATCTTTTCATCATAATGTGACGAGAATTGTTTGGTGTCATAAATATTGAGGACACCATCTGACTGGCTCGCGAGCTCAGTTATGTATTAAAATCTCTATGGTGGTGACGATGATATTTTATCTCTTGTCGGTACAGATACCGGTATCAGTGGGTACAAAATATGTTCCTTTGTTACTGTTGAAAATCGGTATCAATGGATAAATCTTGACGATACTGATGTATGTAGTACTAATTAGTATAATATAGTAGTAATGTATAATATAAATATTATCTAACAAAAACTATTTAGATTTGAATCATTATATCGAATCTACATTACTAAATTCTAGATGCCGATAACTATATTTATTTTAGTTTCAGTTCAGTTTTAATATTAAACTTAAATTTTCATGATTTCAATTAGTGTTTACTACATTGATCGGGGTTCGAATCCCGCCTTGGTCATGGATGTTTATCTATGTATTATATGTATTTATATAATAAAAATCTTAAATATATAACATTTCTTAAATTTATAAAACATATTAAATATATTCCGTTGTTTAGTATCCGTAACACAAGTCCTTACGGTACTTAGCACGGGGCTAGGCTAACCTGGTGTGTAAAGTCCACAGATATTTATTTATTTATTTTATTTAGTGATTGCTCGCTTTCAATACGTATCGTTATTGATATCTAGTGAAGTTTCTTACAATAATTTAGCCTAGAAGATGAAATCGTTTAGGTACCGCGTTCACTGCGAATACAATATATCCGAATGCAAAGAGCAAACTAATTACCAACGTGTCTAATAAATATCAAAAATATCTAATTCCTTAATATCACTAGTCTCATCTTTTATACTTAGAACAATATATTATAATTAGCCAAGATGTATAAAAGTACCACCAGGAAAATATACATTACTATTAACGGTAACGAATGAGTAGTTAAAAAAACATCGATTTC
Source organism: Calycopis cecrops (assembly GCA_001625245.1). Taxonomy (NCBI): domain Eukaryota; kingdom Metazoa; phylum Arthropoda; class Insecta; order Lepidoptera; family Lycaenidae; genus Calycopis; species Calycopis cecrops. The sequence goes on along the minus strand of LUGF01018934.1, from coordinate 391,642 downwards.
GATATTGAAAATCCAGTAATATCGATACAGTCATGTATGGATGTTTTAGGCATCCCTAGAAAAGTATAATAGTCAAGTAAAAATGTAACTTTTTTTCTTTTACTTTCCTTTCCCTCATCTTAAACATTTGCTACAGTATGTTATTGATACGTAGATGAAGTACATTTCTACGTTGACGTCGCGTATCCATTCCGGCTGCGAGAAAGCATCGGAATGCTCGGAACAATACGGGCGCGAGCTGATTCAATCAAAAATGTAAAGAATCCTCGTTACATCACTCTCGGAGGAGATATTTCCTACGCTTCAGGAATTTTACAGAAATTTCTAGACTAGGATTTTGATAACGAAATCCGTAGATAGAAGAAGCCTACCGACCATATACATCTGCACAATAAATGCGCCCGAAACTTGTCAGTTTGATGTGGACCTCTTATATACCTAAGCTTAGAATTTTTTTCTGCAAGATTTAATCCGAAATTCGGTGATCCCGCGAGAACTAGACCTCAAATGCCAGCACCGCACCGGAAAGAACTTTTTTGCACAGCCTAGACACCAACAGCCAACTATCTGCTAATAAGTCAAATTAAATCGACTAACCGTATTTCTATGAAACATTTTTGTGCAATTCGATCCCAAAGCAAGGCGTATTTAATTTAACGAAAAAGCTAAAGAGCTTGAATAACAATTTCATTCATACAGCCTGAAGACTCATACAGAAGTATCTTATAAATAATTTTAATAAAAAAGCAAACAGCTGTTTATTATCAGGCACTCAGTGTTATAATTTAAATAAATAAAGATCTTGCAGACACATTAAATAGGAACAAGCAAGAATATTGCAGCGCGCCTTTATACTGTTAAGATGGTGTTACACTGTATGCTGAAATAGAGCTTTAATAATCTTCCCCTAGCTGATTTTTAGCTATGGTGACCATCTCTATAGAGACTAGACAATTTTAGAAATGAGGTGGATTATATATTATACTGGATAAAGGCACTATTCAATTTGTTCTTAAAAATATCTTTATGTTGTTTCAGGTCTGTAATTTTGCTAAAATACGTCCCTTAGTAGATTTTGTACGAAAGAATAAGAAACCCGTTACACACAAGATTCAATAAGACGTATAAATGTGTATGTTTAAACAGTAAAGAATAATATTATAGCCTGCAGTAGAAGGCGCGCCTAACACAGTGTGTCCAGGACAGAATCTCAAAATGGCAGATTAAAGTCGTTGAAACTGACTGAAACAATTCCAGTGTATATCCACTTAAGGAAATTGTATAAACGCGCGTTACCACCGACCCTCGGCAGCACTTAGACTGTGCGGGAGCACCACTGATGCACTGTGTGGATAGCTGATACAAAAAAAACAATTCACAAAATCAATCAATCTTTAAAAATAAATTAGTTGCAATACTGATCGTATCACTATATTATATGGATAGCTGGTTTATAAAGAACATTATTAAAAGTACGCGATTTACATGTTAATGGAAAAATAACAATATTTGAACATTATCGCGCATAGTAGGTATGCGCTATAATGTTCAAATATTGTTATTTTTCCGAATAGAATCATGTTTCCGAACATCGACTTATTATAAATCTTTGAAAAATCTGAATGTACAAGGCTATGCACATGACTTTAGTTCTGATATAACAGTGGCGCTGATGTTTTTAAAATAGCGTCCGGTGTACAGGTTGAGGTCAGTGGCGGAACCCCACAGAGATAAGTTACAGTCTTGTTGCCGACTCGGAAACCCGTGAAACTTCGCACGTGACACCCGACACTCTTGCTGCTGCTGAATTTCTCTCAGTTTCCAACTAACACAATAAACTTAATGGTTTCTTAATTTTTGTTTATGTGTTACGTGCTCCGGAAGATGGCGTCCGTGCGGCAGCTGGCAGATGCGAGTAATGGACCCAGGTAAGTGAAGGAGATAAAAACTTAACAATTTCTCATATTTTAATGGTATAAAAGAAAAATGAAATTTCTAACGACAAAATTCTTACTTCTACTTTTTCTTACGACTAATGCATATTTTAGAGCTGTTTTTTATAGCATAGGAGTCAAACAAGCCATTGGACCGCTTAATGTAAAATCGCCAACGTCCACAGACATCTAGAAAACTAGTCTAACAGATGCGTTGCGAGAGAAGAATAATCTCTTTTCTTAAACTTGTTTCAGTAACCAAAATTAATATCAGCATTTTTATTATAATGAAGTGCTGATCATAAATGTCACATAGCAACTTTATAATTTGAGCGAAAGGTACGGCTTCAAAGCAGTCAGTTTTAAAAAAATACACAAAATGATCACAATATATCCAAATTGACATTCGTTATCAAGTCAAACAATATAATTTGTAACACCATTGTCCCGAACCGAGCTTGTAACAAACGGCTAAATCATCCCATTATCTTTCAGTTGAGACTTTTTAATCCGTCCACGAGTTTTGGGACGAAAACGCCGTTAATTCTTTATTAAAATCTACTTTTAATTAAAACAGACTCAACTTTTGTTATAAGATTTGCCGGATTAAATTTGGTTAAGTAGTATTTACATTTTACTGTGGCGGCCACTTTGGATCGCCGGGTGATTCGTTAATTCATTTATGTTAATACATCCATTCCGGATTCAATGGAGGGGAACCTCAAATCCCCTATTACGCCCCTTTTTATTCGAACAATAGGAATCCTTACGAACTGTTTGTTACCTGTTAAATTTAATTAACAATGAAAATGTGTTTGAGCGGTTTATTTATTTGATTGTTTCGGCTCAATTGCTTTTATTGAGGTGGAATAATTAAAATATTTAAAATGCGCCCCGCGGTTTCACCCGCGTAAATTTCGATCCCGTGGAAATTGAAAATCATCTCATGGCATCCCGTTGGAACATTTTATCGGGATAAAAACTAGTTAGTCTCTATGTGTGTGCCAAATTTCATGAAAATCGGTTCAGCAGTTTTTGCGTGAAAGAGTAACAAACAAACAAACAAACAAACATACAAACATTCGCATTTATAATATAAGTAGGATAATGAAAACGAGCTAACAAAGCACCTGACGTTACGTGACTATCATTATTTTAAATTATCCGGGCTGTCACAACTGGGACATCTAAGGAGGAAGAGCTGAACCACTTGTTGAAATATCGGCGTAAAGCAATGATGACCCGTGGAGGAAATAAGATGAGGATGTGTGACGCAAAACTCTCTGGGCGTTGCGGTCCCCAAACAGAATTTACCGATCCCACGCCGCTTTTCGCTTGAAAAGGAGATGGAACCAAAGTATATTCAAAACGCACAACAGCTTGGGATGAAATATTGCCTCTATATTGTACAGTGTGTGAATATTCCCATACTATATTTTGTGTGATGGACTAGAAGACTACTAATATTCAATGTTGAGCTATCAGGACAACAACACCCGCTCCAATTTTTACAGCCTCTACTTCACACCACGTCCTAGGTATAAGTAATATTTTAACGGTTCCCTTGCCTACCTCCTACATAAACAAAGAACATAGAAAGACTCAACACCAACATTATAATTAGCAACATGTTATCATTTCACATTTTGTTACGATATTTAATTCATTCCACAAACTGTAGCCTCTTTAATCAGTTGAATTTTTAACCCACATTTAACTATCACATTCTCCTCTATCGTTTAATTAATAATCGGTAATTAAATAGTAATTAGTCACCGAGCCGCTATCGTGGCTGCATATATCATAAGTTACGGACAGTCAACACTAATTACAGTGTAGTAATAACTAATAACCACGTGCAAGCTCGGACAGTTTCTTATGCTATAATTAGTAATATAATAATTATAATATTTAAATTGCTTAAGCTGTTGGATAAGCTTTATCACGAGATGTCAAAATCTTTATCCATAGACCGTAAGTCCCCAGTTCTAGTCCAGAAATGTGTTTAGGATTTTCAAATTCTAATAACAGGGACTTGATAGTAATATTTATAACATAATACGTTCTGCGTAGTTTGCCAGTCACTAATATTACACACAGAAGCACTAATATTCTAAATTAAATTAAATATTGTTTTATTTTATTGTGATTAAAAGATAGGTAACGGATAAAAGGGAAGATAAATTAACACTTTCAGTTGTATAAACTTCTACTAATATTCATTAGTTGGTAAGTACTCGTGTGTTAATTCATAAACTAATATTTTGAGTAGGAAACAATGCCAATCCGCAAGCATGTAATACTCGGTATGTGTCGTATTCGAAATATTAAGAGGTAGTGCCGTGCTGCATAGCAGCTGCTGAAAGCTGGCAAACCTTAAGTTATAATCGCATTACCTACCTAAATTTTTTTGGTGTGATGTGTCTCGTTGAATGAGCTTTGTAGATGCTTGTTGCGCCTGTAGCCATCTAGAGACTTCCTTTATACTATAATAAATGTAGGGACCACACACTAACTATTAAAACTGCAATTCGGGCTTATTCCCAACGTATCCAACGATTAATATCACATTTGCTCGAGCGGCGGACACGTGTTTTTGTGTAACGCTCGACGATCGTTTTAAATAAGAAAGGGTTCGCGGGTAACGAACAGAGACCCGGGGGTATGCCCGTGACAGAGGCGTGATAGTTACAATTTCAAAATGACTAATAATATATATTGTGTTTATTTTAAGTATGATCGTAGTACCTATATAACATAGGCCATTTGTCGCGTGTTTTTATTTCGCATGTATATTTACCTAGTCTAGCCATAAGTTCTGATAAGTCATAGAAAATAATATTTTTTTAATTGCAAATAACATTTTATTACTTTTACAGTGTGTTAGTGTAATACACAAATATAAAACGATTAAAAATATTAAAAGCTTGTACGAAGTGGTCTCCATTGGCTGCAATACAGTCCTTTAAACATTAGGGTCAGTTATCAATAGAAGCACGCACTCTTTCCACGGGGAAAATCGTACGTATTGTTTTAGGGACCCCAAATTATCATTCATAAATCATAATCCAGCGGATTGATATCGGGACTAGAGCTTTGAGCATAAATACGGTCATTTTGTTTGTTAAAGTGTTTTTTTTTTTTTTATTCTATTTTTTTTTGAGGGGCCTTTATAGGTGGCCTATATGTCGGTCCCATCGTTACACGCTAAATCTTAATCCTAAATTAATTTGAGAGAATCACTAACAAATTTATATATTTTTATTGCTGGAATGCTTAAAGGTTCACTAAGAATAGAATTAAAAATGCCAATATTCATAAAATTTTAATTTTGTTCGTATTTTAATGTTTCTCTCAAATTACAGTTCCGAACACATCTCAATAACAAGTGTAAAACATCATCGACGTCTCCACATACTTCACAATTAGGTGTGTCACTTTTCTTCATCAGATGTTTAAACCTGCCTAGTGGCATGTGTCTGGATCTAATCCTAAATGCTAAAACTAAATAATTTCTATTGATGTTACAATTTACAAATCATGGAATACGAGGAGGCTTGGATTCAATTGTCCTCTACCATATACCTTTCTCGAGCGATTTTTCATTAAAATATTGACGCCAAATTTTAAAACAAGTAATTTTAATTTTAGAAAAAACTTCAGTATAGTGTAAATTTATATGATAATAATTTCCAAGAGTTTGAGCTAAATTTGCTAATCGATCTGCCTCCTCGTTACCCATTAGACCGATATGGGATGGAATCCATTGTAGTTTTAAACAAAAGTTCTTGCTTCTGCATTCTTGTATCAATCTAAGGATTTCATAGGCTATAGATACTCCATTGTAGCTTTTAATGCACCTAATAATATGTGGCAGGGCACTTTTGCTATCTGTAAAAATGACTAACTTTCTCACGTCCATCGCTAAAACATATTTAAGAGCTTCAAAAATTGCCAATAATTCAGCCGTTAATACTGAAACATTTTCATTACTAATTATAAAAATTTTGTGAAAGTTTTGATTCGGATCGTACAAAGCTGCACCCACACCAGACCCACCTTTCGATCCGTCAGTAAAGATGTGGTAAAATTCACTATATTTTTTGTTGATCTCTCTTAATACTTCTATTTTTAAACAATTAATTTCATATGACCTTTTAGAATTTTGAACACAATTTAAATTTGTTAAAATAATGTCATCAAATTTAATATTACCTATCCAAGTATTAAAGGAAAACATTTGTAATACTGTTGAGGTGTTAATATTTTCTGTTTTGGTTTCGCTATATATTGTGGCAAGTAAAGGTTTCTTTTTATTACGCCAATACCTTGATTCGCCCATATTAAAATGTTGCTTAATTGTAAAAATTTTCTCATCCGAGTAACAAAATTTTTTTGTAACCCCCATTTGTGTACCGCTTCAGAAATTGTTTAGATTTTACCACCCTATTCATCTTTAATTTATCAGTTAATAAATGATCAGTGCGTCTCTTATAGGCTGCAATTCCTAAGTCGTCTTTTAAAATACGCGACATGGTTCTAGGTGCTATCTAATTTCCATATTTCCCGAGCTCTTTCGAGAATCTTTTCTGTCGTACAGGATTTCTTCGAATTCTTTCCCTTACTACTTTAATCACCTTTTTCGTACGAACACTACGTGGAAGGCCAGATCTTTCTCTGTCACAAACAGAGGAAGTCTCATCGCACCTATTAATAGACCGGTACACAAACATTTGACGAATACCAAGTGTATGGTTTTAAAAATTGCATACCTACTTTGTGTAATGCAATCACAGCGATTCTGTTCTCTTTATATCCCCACTCCATTTTAATATCGTAAAATATTGTACAATGTATCGTCTCCAAAATAAGAAAACACAATGAACAATCGTATAAAAATGACAGATTCCAAATACAAATGTATTTTTTTTAATTTTAATTGTAACAGTATTTATGGTCAGACTAACTATAATGCTGTGCATTAGCTTGAACGAGAAAAAAATAAGTTAGCTAAACTTTCATATGTCACTAGTTTAGCCTGTGGTGTGTCTTGGTGTGTCTTGAAACAATTTAAAAAAGTCTAGGCTGTTTATTTTATATATCGTAGGTTATATTGTCTAATTTATGAGTATCAAATCTATAATTCTTGATATTATATTAGAATAAATCTCCTAACGAAATAACAAAATTCAAAATATAATGACCATCTGATGTGAAAATATTTCCTCGGCCGCCCTACAATTAACGCCATAGCAGCAATAAATATGAACACAGACGTAGTTTAGTTCAACACAAGCTACGAAATTATATATTTTATAATGAAGTAGTTTGACCGGAAATTTGATTGTCAAACAGTTTGAGAACTATCGAGGTACAAGTGCAGTGTCAGTCGGACGGCCCGCACCACATCCGGCGGAAGTGGCTTGTCATTTCCGGTACGTGTTTAGTTGTGCGCCAAACGTACGGAGGTAAGATCTTGGGAATTGCTTTAATTGTTTGTGAGATTGTACCGACTGGCAAATGGGTTTGTATACGGAATCTCGTATTCCAATTTCAAAATCGATGATTCGAAATTCGAATACGAGATGTTTTAGCGGGTATGTTTTTACTCTATATGGACCTGAAATCTAGACTGTCACGCCAACCAGTGGCTGAACGCCGATTTCCTTGGCTAATAATATTACTTTTTCTCTTTCTTACGCCAAAAGACTTAATCTTATCTCTTCCCGCGCTTGCCTTCCGAAAACACGCTAGGATTTTCCTCCCTTATGGGACAAAGAACTTATTACCTAGCAATTACGATTTTGTGATTTGTAATTTGATTTTGTGTATATATTTCATACCCATTCGTGTAATACCTAAATTTAACAGATTTTTGACAGTTAAAGTGCTGCTTCTATACATTGTTCTTTGCCACAATAAATTTGTTTAAAAAAGCTATAATTCAAAATCTGTAGGGGTTTCAAATTTCAATAGATTTTGTTCCCAAATGGGCTTGTTATTTATGGAATACAGCTTTCGAATTTCTGAATCGCTTATTATGGTAAATGGCATATCCATTTTCACCAAAATAAGCATTCTAAACGGATTTGTTCATAGGATCCGATTTTCAATTTGATTGCTTTGGGAATTATTGGATATCTCATTTCATCATCATCATCATCGCCAATCTAGGTACAGACGTTCCATGGATTCATACGTACGTTGCTTATCAATATTTTATTTTTAACATACATGAGGTGATAATTTATAAGATACTAGCTGCGCTCCGCGGTTTCACACGCGTAAGTTTAAGAAAAATGTACGCCAGTATTTGGTGTGAACTTAATTTTGAACCTATATTTTTGTTGAACTGATCTTGTACGAGGGTCAAACTGAAAGTTCTTAGAAAATCAAAAACTGAGCAAACTAGCAAGTTAATAGTTTTAGTATATGTTTTCAAAATAGTGTCCATTCACATTAATACATCGCTGCATTCGATAGAACCACTGAGAAAAGCACTTTGTCCACTCGTCTTTAGAGGTCTCTTCGACGGCCTTCTGAAACGCAGTCACTGCTTCCTCGGCGTCTGTAAAACGTATTCCTTTAAGTTTATCTTTTATTTTCGGAAATAAATAAAAATCGCAAGGTGCGAGGTCGGGGCTCTACGGCGGATGACCCAGTAATTCCACGTCTGATGTAGCCAAATAGTCGATAGTTTGCCTTGCAGTGTGCGACGAGGCGTTATCGTGATGAAGGAGGATCCTACTGCGAGGTCGTTTCTCTCGAACTTTTTCCAAGACAAGTGGCAAACAATTGTTAGTGTACCACTCAGCAGTAACTGTTTTTTGATCCTCTAAAACAATTGTTGCGTAATGACGTGTCTTTCCGAAGAACGAGGCCACCATCTTTTTTCCCACTCTCTCTCTTCACTTTAGTTGGCAACTCTTCGGAAGGAAACACCCACTGAGCAGACTATCTTTTGGTTTCCGGATCATAACAGTAAATCCAACTTTCGTCACCTGTAAGTACGTCGAATACAGCGTTTGAGCCACCTCCGTCAAATGGTTGAACCATTTTACGACACCAATCAACACGGCGGAGTTTTTGGGCTTCGGTCAAATTATGAGGTATCCACCGGACACGAAGCTTCCTGACAGCAAATGTTCATGGAGGATTTTGTGGCATTGACTCATACCGATCCCTAATCTTGTCCGAATCTGCTGATTGGTTACTCTTTTACCAGTCTCTATCATACGCCGCACAACACTGATGTTATCTTCAGTCGTCACCGTAGAAGGCCGTCCTACACGCAGATCGAAATACGAGAAACAGGCATAAATTAGACATACCATTTCATAGACTTAGTAAAGTAAAGAATTTTTTTCGGGGGCAATGCATACGCCTCTACAATAGGATCCCAGAAAGCGCTCAAAAACTTTTGATTAATAAATTTAAAAAAGTTGTTAAAGAGCGTTTGTGTGGTAAGGCATACTATAATGTAACAGATTTTATGGCAGATACCACATCTTGGGATTAATACCCTACTCCCAGGCTGTTTCTGTACCATATTTTTTGTAAATTTTTAAATTGTATTGTATTATATCATTAATAATATGCAAATGTATATGTATTTTTATATTTTTTACTTTTACATATCACAACATGAGGCCCGCTGAGTTTGTTTCGCCGGTTCTTCTCAGGACAGGGCTAGGTTTGAACCGGTGCAGTGGTAGATTTTATTGTTGACGTTCAAAAAGTAATTCCTGTAATTCTATTTTGAATAAAAACTTTTTTATTTTGATTTTTAATTTTGATCATCGGTGAGATTAGTACGACCACGTTTAAACTCATTAAACCAGTTGTAAACAGTGGCACGAGATGGGGCTTCATCGTGAAAGGCCAATCGAAGTCTACCATAACTTTCATGTTGACTTAAATGACATCGAAAGTCATAAAAAATCATTGCACCAAAATTTTCTCGCGTTAAATTCATGCTCACGTGACACAGCAAATTTTCAATTTGCCGCCAAAACGTAAAACAAATGACAAAAGAATAAAATCCAAATTCAAAATTCTTAGAAATTCAACCCCGAAGAGGGTGAAATAGGGTGTTGAAGTTTATATGGATTTCTTAGAAATTAAACGCAGGTGAAACCGCGGGGCTCAGCTAGTTGATATTTGAGATAGGATGTAAGTACGCTAAGCTAGAGTTATTCAGTAAGAGGTAGTGCCACGCTGCATGCTTGCATGCAGTCGAATTTGGCCGGCACGACCGGGGAGGTACCTCTCGCTTACACGAGACCGGCGTGAAGTGACAGCTGAGCTGTCGCGTTTCGTGCGGTGTGTAAGTAGCCGGTGGCCCATGGAGGTGGGAGGTGAAAGGGGGCAGCGCATCTGTATAGTCTACATGCCGATGTCAAGGGGCGTCGGTAGTCATGAAAATGGCTACAACTGCTCGTTTGCTTTTTTGTTATACTATAAAAAATAAATAAAAAAAAAGCTATACGGAGATAAATAAATTATATCAGTGGCCTCCGTAACCACAACCGTAACCCGTGACGTCAGGAGCACACTGACGACACGACACCAGCACCGGTACTTCACGCTGGCATCAAAAGAGCGAGAGAGGTCTCTTGATATTCTAAAGAAACGTCTGACACAGCACGATGAAATCTTTTTGAGTTGCAGCAAGATGGTGGTCCGGGCCCAAATTTAGAGATCACGTTTTGGTCTCATAGATAGCCGAGCGTAAACAATTAATGACTACTAACTGCGCCCCAGTTTTATTCCCTTTTTGTCTTTTAGCCCCTTTCAGTTTACTTAAGAATGATATTTTAAAAAAAGCTTTCTCTAAAAACATAGGCAACGTTATAAAACCGTAATAAAGCAAACAGATCTGGCATCGGAGACGGAAGATAATAATAGTTAAATTAGATATTATAGCTCTGATATCAGGATGCATCTCTACCATCTGCTGTAGAGTCGGAATTCCCATTTCGACCTCAAAAATGTTAACTTAAGTGTTTATTTGTTGATATGCCATAGTAATAAATAAATAAACCGTTATCATCGCCTGATAAGCATTCATAGCAATCTGGTGAGTTTGAATAAAGCTTCTTACTCCCACAGCATGAGTTCAGATCCTAAAAACACAGCCTTTATAGAAGATAAGATCCGATAAGAATTAAAGGAGTTTTAAAAGCGACTGACGCTTTGTTATGAAATCGTGTTTAAAACTCTCGGTCGTTTGAACATTCCAAAGAGCTAAAAGGAAACCTCAGTTTTGTTTCGTAAAAAGAAATTTCCTTTGGTACAACATTAATAAAGCGAAAAGACTAACTACAGACTAATTCATAAACGCTAAATTATTAAATTAAATGTTTGCTTCCACGTTTCTGTTTAACTTTTTGTGGTTTCACTCTGACCGTTTTGTCTTGATTTAATTTTTTTTGGTCTCATCATGATCGTACTAATATTATGAATTAAAATTTGTATGTATGTTTGTTATTATATTTAGTAATTATTACTAAACGGAACTATATGAAATTCAGATATACTACAGTTTTTATCCCGAATAAGTAAATAGGTATCTTCTCTGAGATAGATTTTGCGTAAACGAAATCACACAGCACAGCTTATTGAACATAAACTTCTGTTTTATTTTTATATATCTTTGTCGAATTGAAGACGATTTGAGCCGACATAATTGGGATTCATCTTTCACTCACATGATATGCCAGGTGCACAACTGCACAGCTATGATGTCACGTTTGGTGCGGGTTGTGAGTTTCTGGTGGCTGGCAACACATCTGCATGATGGCGGAGTGGGTTAGGACGACCGGCGTGGTGTACTCCGTTGGAGCATTAGTACCAGGGTCCAGGATGGGAACCTGAGCCCATTGCACGGTTCCGACGTGGAGTAGGGACTATTCAGGGGAAGCCGGACAGTCCCCGAGGAGTAGTCTGGCCTTTTCACCGCCAGTCTGTCGCTGTAGGGACCCTGTTGCTTGTAGATCCGGGGCCCTCCAATTATAGCTGCTGAAAGCACCCGCAGGGGTTTAGTCGGTAGGGGCAACCCGACACTGTACCCGGTTGAACCGCCCGGGCTCCTGAGTGGCGTACGTAAAGATATTCCCCTGCGTTACAAATAAAAAGGCAACACAAAAAAAGGCAACAGATCTGCATAATAACTATATTCTGGTCTGTGGGTCAGCAGTCACTGAAAAACCCCGATGTCTAGTTAGCCTCCTTATACAACTACAAATAGACAAAATAAACTAGAGAGAATATACAACTTGTGAGTAAAATGATAACTAGGTATGTGAAGTTACGTGTGGTACTCACTTTAGGTTGCGATTTTACTCCCTTATATGTTTTCGCTTCATGCGGCTTAAAAAGTTTGTTTAAAAAGAAGAATGATGTGATTAAGTGTCACAAGTAGGTTTGCCACACCAAACCTAACAACTGGTCAGAACAGATATTTTCTCCTGACATTTGAGTAAAAGGACCTTAAAATACTTACACTACTACTTAAGTAGTATTTTCGTTATTAATATGATAAACAGTTACTTTTTTGTTATTTACGTTCAGTTTGGTAGGACATCCATCAAGCCTAGCTATGTCCGACTTTATCCGGACGTCTGGCGACGCTATTCACAAGTAACAGCTAACTTTACCGTCCAGTGAACTCCTATCGGCATACAGACGTGTCCGGTGAGTCGCACACGATACAGACATCGTTTGACGATCGAGTGGAGCGTGTCCGGACACTGAAGACGCACTTACTTTATGGACAGAGGAATACGATGCTCTTGGTAAGTGGGTACCATCATCACCTGGACATTTCCGTTTCTGTGACGTTTGTCGACCGATTGGAGTGGATTACGTGTTCTTTTTTTTTTATGGTATAGGAGGGCAAACGAGCAGTCGGAGCCATTTTCATGACTACCGACGCCCACAAACATCCGCATAGAGGCTAAACAGATGTGCTGCCCTCCTTTCTCCTCCCACCTCCATGGGCCACCGGCTACTTACACACCGCACGAAACGCGACAGCACAGCTGTCACTTTACGCCGGTCTCGTGTAAGCGAGAGGTACCTCCCCGGTCGTGCCGGCCCAATTCGACTACATGCAAGCATGCAGTGTGGCACTACCTCTTACTAACGCACGGATATTCTCGTAGTAACGTTGTGAGGTAAATTCTCAGCTTAAAATAGCCACTCTAGATTTTGTCGACACAGGATTGGAAGCGGTGAGAACGAGTAGTGGACCAAGCAAGTAAAAAATACATGTGCAAAGAGCAGTTGAATATGGTTATAATATAAAGAATGCAAGTTGCAGCTGCATAGGGATCACGCACCTAGACCGCCTCGCTAACTAGTGACTGTAATGTGAACCGAATGCTAGCAAATTTTCGTTTGTACGTATGATATGACATATGTCAACATCTCACTGTCATTTTATTTTGCTCAGTGTTTTGCTAGCACTTGATTCCTAATTGAGTTCAGTTGCATCTCTACATCGAAGAGCGTCGAAGCTCTATACTAAATCGATTACTGACCAATTCCGTTAAGTACATCACGGGATATCGAGCGAGCCCCTCACTATCGACGGCCCTTCAATAATTCACTACACGAAGCCACCTGGCCAGTTGTACCGCCCACATTCACGCCGCTTGACACGACATGCACTTCATTTATTATTTTTATTGACAGCCGCATCGCTGGCTTCAAGCGGAAAATAGATTTTTATTTAGAAGGAGGTTTATATGTTACTTGAGGCTATGATACGTACCGAGCATACAGAGGTCGGTTGTGGTCCTACATAATGTTATCAGAATCGGTTGTTGCTTTTTTTAAAACCACTCAATTAAAAAAAGCATAGCTCTTTAGACCCATGTTGTAAAAAAGGGGAGAAAGAGGAACTAGAAGCTCCTCTTTTTATTTCATATTTAATAAATCTCTAAAATATAATAAATGAGAGACACTTAAAAGAAAACTTATACTTATTACTATTTTATTATTAAACTTATACTTATTCTAGAAGAAAACTTATACTTATTCATAGATGCCGTTGATGCACGTCTTCTACGAATATAAACAGGCTTCAAGGCCATCCACGTCAGCCTCCGACATCAGATAGAAGCTACTGTATTGTCAGCGACATAAAATCGATAATTATATTAGAACGCAATACAATAGAAGAATATACCGGAAATTCAGATTTATACGCCTCAATACTATCCAATATTGGAGGCAACGTAAAAGTTATGGGGCTAAAATTCTGTAAATATTTACAAAATTGACATAAAAATAGGACAGAAAATTATTACATAAAAGTCATCGAATTGTATATTAGAATATTACAATATTCAACCTAACTGGAAACTTATTTGTTGATTTATTCATTATAGTTTTGTTTGATACCTTTCATGAGAAAATTATACAGTTATAATAAAATTATAATAAATATATGTTAGGGTGAAAGATATTAAGGGTCAGTTAAATAATACATTTGATTGAT
>LUGF01018934.1:365313-375531 GCA_001625245.1 Calycopis cecrops | reverse complement strand
TAACTGAAAACTTATTTGTTGATTTATTCATTTTAGTTTTGTTTGATACCTTTCATGAGAAAATTATACATTTGTAATAAAATTATAATAAATACATGTTAGGGTGAAAGATATTAAGAGTCAGTTAAATAATACATTTGATTGATTTGAGATTAATAAACAAATCTACATGCCATGTCTTATGAACAAAATATAACCTTACCACTGTTTTTAATCGTGGTCTACGAAACATTGTAATCTTAAGAGAAAAGTGAAAGTAAGAAATGTTCTTTTGTAATTTTTTGTAGTTAGTGTATGGATTTATGTACAGATTCGGCAGGTCGGCAACCCGCAGCCCGCCGACGTCCTGCTTGCGGCCAGCGAATGTCTTATAAATATGTCATTGGGGAGAAGAGGCCAGACTAAAAAAAGGTAAATTGGGCTTCTAGGGTAATGTGGGCCGCACTTGTGAATATTACAAGTGTGTTTTGTTTTGTTATTTGTTCATTTATCCGCCTTGCGGTTCTTGTCTGCCAAAAGGTTACCGACCACTGCTCTAAAGGATAACCTGCCTGCCTGTGGGACTGCCGAGGTTTCTGAACTACGGCATTCTGGCCTCGGATTCGAACAGCGACGTTTTGGCATATTTAACATCAAGCGCTAATGAATATGAAAGTTAAAAATATTGATACAATCAATGCCTGCCCACTCACATGGAAAATATTACCTTTAATGTATTTCGTCGGAATATTCGCATAGGTTATGCGCTTCAGTAATTCCCCGTATCATATAAAGTTTTAACGGCCCAATGAGTTGGGAATTCCCCTTTCGTTTCATACCTCGTTAAATTAGTTTCAAAATATTTATAACGCCGTTCATAAAACATGTCGTTCGGAAAATTCGATTTCATTATCCCTTGTTTATCACGATGTAATTAGGTTTGCATGTTCATATTCTGTAATGGAATTTCTAAATATATTTTCAATTAAATTATCCGGAAAATTCACGTGACAGTTAATTTTCATCTTTATTTAAAAAAAATAATGTTTGTCTGTTTGTGCTTAATAGAACCGTAAACTATACACTTGATGCTGTGATGGTCTTTAGCAAAGTTGTTATGCATGAGCTCAAGAATGAGTTGGTACGACCAATTTTCGATAGATGGCGCGACGCGTAGCAACGCTAGTTTTAAAATATTTAATGATGACTCAAACAAACGAAAGAAAGTTTCAAGGTAAGCTGGTAGTGCCTTTTTTGATCTTTTTTCGGACCTGAAGTTTTGCTGCGGAAGCTAAGAGAAGCCCATTTCAACTTCATCGGATTACGAGTGCTCATCGGGCGACGACACGAGGACCGATCCCCATCTCTCCCGCAGATGGGAGAGATACATCCCGATATAAGAGAGTTTGTTGTAACCAGTTTACTACTACTATACGGCCAAGGGGATGGAGAGGTCCCTCTTCCACCGTCGTGACGTCAAGGGCAGCTCGCGCACGATAGCAAAATTGCCTGACGTTTGGCTCATGGAGCGTACCATGACCGACGGGCCCTCTCCCCTTTCAGCCCCTGACGGAAGAGGAGATTTTTTATGGTATAGGGGACAAACGAGCAGTCAGAGCCATTTTAGACATCTGAAAAGAGGCTATACAGATGCGCTGCCCTCCTTTCTTCTCCCACTGCCATGGGCAACCAGTTACTTACACACCGCATGAAACACAGCACAGCTGTTACTTTACGCCGGTCTCGTGTAAGCGAGAGGTACCTCCCCGGTCGTGCCGGCCCAATTCGGCTGCACGCAAGCATAGTGTGACACTACCTCTTCCTAAAAGGTTTAAATGCCTGATGTTTTATTTTATGAGTTTATGTAGGTAATGTGTTTCTTTTGCATCTTATATTTTTTGTAGTATAGGGACAAACGAGTAGTCGCGGCTCTTTAACGACTGCCGATGCTCATAAACATCCGCACAATTTCAATGCAGATGAGTAACCCTCCCCTTCCTCTTCTCTTTCAAATGTTAGGTTAATACATCATACCTACATAAACTTGGAGTAAGTAAATTTTTGATTTACTCTATTCGCACCTTTCTCCTGAAAAACAGGTGCACCATTTTGACTTAATCGATATTAATTATTTAGGTACTAAGTACCTAAATAAAGCTATATTCTATTCTCTAGATATACGGAGAATCACGCCTAAAGTCTGTGTACCTAGTTTATATCTGACAGTTCCTTAGCCAATTAACTATTAAGTTAATTAATAGTCAAATATTTAACATCTCAGTACACGTATCAAATTACTAATTAGTGTAAGCAAGGTAAGAAATCCTTATCAAAGACCGTTCCTACATATTACTTAGCATACACTCGATGGATGTTAGTGTGAGTGCCTAAATTTTGATATTCTGCTCTGAAAACACACGTTAACTTTAACTTTTTTTATGTTATAGGGGAGCAAACGAGCAATCCGAGCCATTTACCTGACTACCTACGCGTCGAGGCCCTTAGACATCAGCGACCAGATGCGCTGCCCTTCCTTCTCCTCCCACCTCCGAGGGCCCCCGGCTACTTACACAAATGTCCCTTCTGTCATATGCGAACACCTCAACAAGCGCTGCTTCACTGAGTTCATTGTTTACGCATCACTCGTCAAAACATCGTCTGACACTACCGGGAAAGTACCTCCGCTCACACGACACGCTGATGTCATTTTGCAGTGGCGTATATCGCATATGATATCGCGGACATGCTGATCCTATTCCACTTCGATGAAGCATAGCACTACCAGTTGCGATCTTTCAAAGAAATCAACAAGCCCGAGGGAAATACTTAAAAATGTCCTGAGACCAGCAACGAATTCAATAAGTATAAAATAGGAGTTGGAAGTGATTCCAGTATCTATCCCGGTAGTCTTCAAAAATCTCTGGCTGCTTATTTGCCCTCTTCTACTATAAACTACAAGAGGAATAACGCAGTTAATAAAATGTCGAGTCCATAAAATAAAGTTGAAATTTCATTCACCTCAAACTAAACAAACGAATAAATATTAGTTTAGTCAACTTAGTTTTAGCAATAAACAAGTTAAGGATCCAAACGGGGATTAGCATATAGATTAGTTTCGTCCTCCTCAGGTATTGTGACCTCACTACATCCATGACGTCACAGTGAGACCGGCATACATTGGGATATTTAAATGAAAGGTTCATTTAAAGGATGTCCGAATTGAAGAATTTTCGTTTTGAAATTATCATGATATAAGGTTTTATTAATTGACTTGGGGATCAGTGGCGCATCTGTATAGTTGGCGATTTTGTCATCTATACTAATAGAGCTAAGTTTGAACCGGTGGTAGATTTAATTGTTGACGTTCAAAAAGTAATCCCTGTAATTCTATTTTGAATAAATAAAATTTCATTCATTCAATAATATAAAGCTGAATAGTTTGTTTTTTGTTTGTTTGTTTGAACGCGCTAATCTCTGGAACTACTGATTCGATTTGAAAAATTTTTTCAGTATTAGTTAGTCCATTTAGCGAGGAAGGATATAGACAGGCTTTTAAACGACTGCGACAAAAATGGATTCACATAGACGAAGTTGCGGGCGTCCGCTAGTACGTACATAAATAGAAGATATTATGACAAACAGCTTGGGTTAAGGAAGTTGCTTCTACGTTGCCTTCCTCAAATGTAAAATACTTTGAGATTAGACCCATTCTTAACATTAACAAGGGGCAAAAAAGTCCTTACTAAACGTTTCGTTGAAAAAAAAGAGACATTTATTCGGCCCAGCCCTATAAGCAATAGCGTATTTTTTTCTTTCTCACAAAATAATGTTCCCTCATAAATGTAACCAACGATTTGGGTCAAGTAGTGCAAAAATCCATACTTAGATCAAGTCCCAACACTAATCGCCTGAATAAAGTATCGAGAAAGTCGATAAAAAACATCGAGTATCATTAATGTAGATGACAAAATCGATATCGCCGCCAGGTGCGCCGTCATCGATGCATTATAAATCGTCCAGATGCGGCCGTTTCTTGAATATTGTATACGGACAGTTCAGCCACAAAGAAACTCGGACGAGTTTACATATTTAATACTTTCAGTGTTTGCGTTCGTCGTTCCAGTTAACTTAACGTCATTATTGGCCATCTCTCCATTGTTTTATTGTTTTACTATGACAAAATTGTCGTTCTAGCCGAATTTCGGCTTCGGCGTCCATCTCTGTCAGACTACTGTTTAGTGTATTTGTTTGTCTATGTTTAGTCATAGACCGTACACTGAATATTTATACCACAGATGATGTCTATGGTTAGGTACAGATGACAAGAGAGAGGGATGTCTGACATTATGACCATGACTTAGTGACAGCTACAAGCATATATCACCGTAGATAGAGTGCTGCGGATTGCCAGTAACTTAGGCATCAGCTGTCACCTCTGATCTGTATGACTTGTTCTACTTCCACTTGGCGTGTATGTAAAAGAGACCAATCTAAGCTTAATACACACGACGCGAATACGACAGCAGGATCGATGGTTTAGCCTTCGCTCCAAGCCAGGAGGATGTGACAAACTTTTGACTTCAGGATGTTACAAGAAACTGAAAAATTCCAACACTATTCTAAACTGAACGAGCTCGAGCACGGACCTCGTAATCCATTGTTGGACATGCAAGACCACGAGACCTCCAATCCATCACTCTGCGTTTGTGCCTTGTTGCTGACAGATCCGGGGCACCTCAATATAGGCGGGTGCCGGCGGCGGGGTTTTAGTGGGTGTTCGGCTTAGCCGCGAGTCCAACACATCCATCGGATCGCACCCAAGACTGGTGGTAGTGCGTAAAGCATTTCTCCGCAAAAAAAAAATAAAATAAAAAAATCAGTCTGCGCTTATCCTATCAATTTTCCGTCATTTTAAAATCAATCACAGTCTGAACTAACGCCAGACTGGCTGTGTATACTCCCTCTTACAATAAATATCTTACTACAATGCTGATTGGTTCATAACGTAGCGAGTTGGCGTGTTACGTTAACTCGTCTGAGTCGTGGATGTTTTTTGGCTGTGATGTGTTTTTTTATCGCATAATATTAATAATATCTGTGGTCTTAAATACATTATAAATATATTTAATAATGTTTTATAAATTTAGCATTTTTTATATTTATGATTTTTATTATTTAAATACATTTAATACATAGATAAACATCCATGATCTAGGCGGGATTTCAACCCTCGACCCCTGGTGCAACAGGCTCCGCTTATCCGAGCCAACACTGCGCCAGCCTGGTCGTCAAAGGAGGAGTCTGCGCTTTCCGGAAAAGACTTTTGGCCAGCAGTAGATGACTTCTGGCTGCTACTAATGTTGATGAGGATAAAAACGTAGCTTAGATCGCTTTCTTTTTCATATTCTATCAGTTAAGGGATGGTTTGATCTTTCAGAATATTACGTATGCAATTTATAACACAAGTCATATTATCTGAGGAAATATAGAATAGAATTGAATAGAATAGAATAAGTATTTATTTAGGAAATTTATACACTGTTATACATTTTATTACTAGGTAGGTACCATCATTGTAACTTAATCTAACACACAAATAAACTACATCTAAAAGGGTACCTATAAAAGGAAGAACAGAAAAATATAAAAACAAAGAATATTGAATATAAGAAACACATGTGCGAAAGAAAAAATAAAAATAACACTAATAAAAATAAACAAAAAATACACCCATCAATAATTATTGAAATATTTACAGCACTTAGCAGGAAATTGCACAACAGTGTAAAAAAGAATAAATAATAAATATACCTACAACACGTTAGTCTAACTAACCTAATGATAGGTACAGTAAGGACTTTTGTATTTTTAAGAATTTTACAGTAAAAGTTTCATTCCATCAAAAACATCCTGTAAAAAAACCAAGTCTCGCAGCTCAGTCTTTCTACCATAAAAAGTTGTGAGATCCATGTAATACCAAGTCGGTTAATTTATTTAGTCCCCACTTAAGGAACCTTCTGTCTTAAGTTATTATCATATTAATACTATTTTTTTTTACATTTTAAATAAATAGATCAACTTGCTCACTTGACGGTCAGTCAGTGAGTGACAAAATCGACACGTTCTAAAATTCTTACTGGTTCAAATTGAATTAAATTTGGAATGTTTGCTTGGATTCTGAAATTTTAGGTTTCCTTATTTATCCACAACGAAGTTATAATGAATCGAATTTGGCCCGAATTGCTTCGAGAAAAGGATTAAACAGCCGTGCCGCTTTTTTGCTCGACTTGGGGGACTATCGTGCCCCCAAATTACAATGAGTAACACTCAGGTAAACTTAATAAATCATTACATGTTTTACTTTTATTTTATACATACCTGCACAAAACCGGGGTAAAGTGACAACTGTGCTGTCTGGTTTCGTGCGGTGTGTAAGTAGCCGGTGGCCTATAGAGGGAGGAGGAGGACGTAGACAATCTGTGTACCCTTTGTGCGGATGTCTATGGGCGTCGATTGTCATGAAAATGGCTCCGTCTACTCGTTTGCCACCTTATACTAATGAAAATAAAAAAACATTTTCGTTATATTTTTTCATTATTAATTTTCAATTTTCATTATTAGGCCGCAGTTTCTAATAGAGAATTCGGATCGATTCAGCTCCCGCGATCGAGGTTCAGGGTCGCGTATGCAGGCGAATGCTCTAACGACCGCAGCCTAAGTGATCAGTATGTCCATATGAAAATATTATGTCCATTCCTTCTTTCATTTAGTAGACCGTGGCCCATGTAGGAGGGAGAAGGATGGGATAAGAGCTTATGGGCTTCGGTGATAATGAAAACGGCTCCGAATGCTCGTTTGCCTACTTATACTGAAATAATTGAAATTTACCTATTTAAAATAATATATAAAAATTCAACGTAAATTTAATGTACCAACAAGGTACATTTTATTACCAACTGGTCCCTGCGGTTTATTCTGAGTAAGTTTCGATCCCATCCCCGAGTTGTAATTCCCGCAAATATACATTATGATGTTACAATATTATCTTAAAAATATAACAAACTGCATTAATACTCCTCATAGTAATATTTATATCAATATTGGTTAGTATAACAATAATTTATTTTATATACTATCATATTAATGAATGTATGAATGATGTTATTCTTTATTGTGCACAATAAAAACATAGACAATACAGAAGAACAATTGATAAACATATACAAGACGTTATTATTATTATTATTATTATTATTATTAGGCAGCAATTTTAGATCCATACCAAAAAGTATGTCGTATTATGTGACCTTAATCGAAACCGTAGTTGTGAGGTTAAGGCCAAAGGTCAAACTCGAAACGGACTTATTAATATCTATATACCATATATATAAGTATATATATAAGTATATATAATTGTAGCTTAAATATTTACCATAAAAACAACATATGGTAAATATTTAAGCTACACTTACTCAGTAAGTCCTATATAATGTATTATTTAACAATATTAACTTTGTTTTTGGAGTAACTACAATGTTATTTACTAGTTTACCGTTTAAATACATCTTTTTATGGCGTTTTCCTGCATCTGAAATAAAAACATTATTACAAATTATTTAAATCATTCATTATAATTTTTACACCAGGTCTTAGAAAATATTATATGTATTCTCATATAAGTATGTGTATATAATATTTTGAAAATATTAAAACTAAAGCGGTGATGATATGTAAGCGAGAGGTGGCAGCATGGCATCATCTCTTACTAAAAGATATATTTAAGATATTGTCGCGCTTTGTAACGCTGTCACTTTATTTTATTAGATAATATGCAATTTATCAATATGATAAGTACAAGATTACTGTTAGCTTCCCATACACCAATCCGTCCGGCTTTAATTTTCCGCCGTCTTGCAGGGTACATATATAAAACTGTAAGGCTATTGTAATACCGGCGCTAACTATAATAGTTCACTCTGTGGCGTGTGACGCAGTTGCATTTCCCGCACCCCGCGCGGCGATCGCGCGCATGACAGTATTTCGCTGGCTCCAAGCACGTCTCGGTATCGGGCAGTTTTGTGATTAACTATTTATACTGTGAAATAGCAACAGATGTAAGTATTTACACTACAATATGTGTAAGATGTGTAAAATATTGTAAGCATTGCTGTAATTTACTTAAAATACGTTTCGGTTGTGTTGTTCTACTTGTGTCGACGTAAGAATTTTACGTCGGCTGACTTTATGATTTTAAAATGCTGCTTTAAACCGCGACGAATATTGTTTGTAAATATTTTACGTTAATATCTATAGGAAGTCACTGATTTGTGTTCACATTTCACATCTATATTCATATTTTAAAGATGAAAAGTGTAGAGTTGGTGTTGTGTTAATCTTAGGAAGTACTGGCCCGATTTGAATAATTCTTCAGAGTTAGATAGTCCATTTATCTAGGAGGGCTATAGGCTATGTGCAATTTAACATATAGAAGCCGAGTTAACAGTTACTACATGTAAAACAGCAAGGCGTTGCTAGTAGTTCATTAAACCGATGATCAATCCGATTTTTTCACGATGACTTTGGCCCCAATAGATATTACCATTACCCCCATTCAGATGTATTACCTACCGTTCAGTAGCGGACTGAAATAAGAAATCTCACAAAAAACAACCAGAGAAGTTCTCATTTCATGCTCATGTTAGCTAAAGGTTACCTGATCGTGCCGGCTATGTCAGCTGCACTGGTACATGGCACTACCTCTTGCTAAAATACAATTTAGCTAGCGCGAATGAACCATTTCTCCACAAACATCGACTCGAACAAGAGAGATGGAACATATCTCCATTGCGCTTGCCCAGTACCGCGACTGGTCAATGATTTATTTACGTCGACTCTGAAAGTGATTGATGGAATCTAAAAGGTAGCGCTGGGCTGCGTTGCGACCGCGTTGGGCCAGCGCGACTGGGGGGATTATCCGTATGCTTAGGGAATAGGCCCAATAGTGAAAACTATATATATTCGAAGGATCTCCACCTTGTCGTGGTGAGGGGGCTTAGTAACCGTGGCTTGAGCCACCACTGTGATCCCAGGGGGACGCTCTGAGTGGGCTTCCCCAGGGCCCGCTCTGGATGCGTCCGTGGAGGAGAGGTGTCTCGGTGTGTCGTTGCCGTCCTTCCTGTCCTCTGCGGCCGGTTGACCCCTGGGTGGCGGTCGGGGTCAGCCAATGTCGGAGGTCCTCCACCCGTGACTCTAAATTAGCAGATGGCGGCGTGGTTTGGGATCACCAGCGTGGCGTTGGAGTATTGGGATCAGGGTCAGGATGGGAAACCGACCCCATTGCACGGTTCCAACGTTGGAGTAGGGACTGTTCTTAAGCAGCCGGACAGTCCCCAAGGAGGAGAACTCTGGCCTTTTCCAGGCCAGTCTGTTGCTGGAGGGCTCTGTTGCTTGTAGATACAGGGTCCTCTAATTATAGCAGCGGAAGGCAAGAGTTTAGTCGGTAGGGGCAACCCAGTTGCCGAGCCCGATACTGTACCCGGTTGAGCCACCCGGGCTCCTGACGTACGTAAAGGTAAAGATAAAGATAGATAATTAAATTAAAAGAAAAAAGATAAAGATAGATAATTAAATTATTAGGGTATAACTATGGATTGACGACCACCAGGTGTAAATTGTAGGTAATTTACTAGTAGTGTGAGTCATCACGCCGCGCGCGTATTGAGATGTGATGTGAGATGGGGAGGTACCTCTCGCTTACACCTTATCGACATACAGTGACAGCTGTGCTGTCGCGTTTTGTGCAGTATATAAGTAGCTGGTGGCCCATGGAGGGAGAAGGAGGAAGGGTGGCAATCTTATGGCCTGTATGCAGATGTCTATGGGCGTCGGTAGTCATGAAAATGGCTCCGACTGCTCGTTTGTCCCCTCGTACTAAAAAAAGAGATTGAGATAAAGATGGGATAGTGGAAATAAGCATTAGTCATTTATATTAGCATCAGTCGTCAAAGATAATGCTTACGATGATGATGAAGATGATGATGATGATGATGATGATGATGATGAAGATGATGATGATGATGATGATGATGATGATGATGATGATGATGATGATGATGATGATGATGTCCTTCGACATTTGTAGCAGGAAAAGTACGAAGTCATAACGCTCAGCACCGTGAATAATGGCGCTGGCGATTTACCACACGTGCAGCGTCTATACGTATAAGGGCCACAGCACAC
>LUGF01018934.1:342766-355922 GCA_001625245.1 Calycopis cecrops | reverse complement strand
ATATATTTGTTCTATATCCAGTGTTTATTTGTTTTATTAATTTAATTTTATTATATATTGTGTCATAATTTGTTTATCATCGTTATATTTTTCGTTATTCATCTCATTATTTTATCTGTTATTATTCGTTTTACTTTTAATTTTCCTCTCGGTCTCGTTATATTTAGTAGGTAGTAGGTAGTAAATTAGGCGCTACAAACGGCTTTCAAAGGGAAGCCGTTTGCAGCGCCTAATTTGTGTCTCTTTGCGTACTCTTCCATTATTGTTTTTATGTTGTCGAGAGTTAGTGTGGTTTCTATTTTGTTTTCGGAAGGCAGACGGAGTGTTGGCCTCCTAGAAACACGATGGACTTAGCGAAATTCGCGGGCGTCGCTGGATGCGAGTAGCAGTGTAGTTGCGTACCAAGTCTACTACTAGACATAGGAACGTCTAGTAGTAGAGGTACCAATGTTTTGATGTTTTTCTATCGTGATGAAACATTTCTTGCAGAAAGACATAGACACGCTGCGCATGTTCCTCGGCATTTCCATCCTGAAGGTGGCGCTGCAAGTAATGTATTTCGCGTACCAACAGAACTTCCACCTCGTCATGGACGCCGAGGGATACTGGATCATGAAGATTATGGACATTCGTAAGATTACCTTTTATAAACAATTTTATGGTATAGGAGGATAAGCGAGCAGTCAGGGTCATTTTCATGACTACCGACGCCCATAGACATGTACATTGAAGCTATACAGATGCGCTGCCCTCCTTTCTCATATCACCTCCATGGGCCTTTATATTAGGGATAAATGAGCAGTTGAAGCCATTTGGTAGCTACAGGTAAAGAGGTGTCTTTACATCTGCACATTTGCAGTTTTGTGGAACTCCTTCGCTCTTTCATCCCCTTTTTGTTGACGCGGGGGAATACATTTATGTATAATACCTGGGAGCCCGGGTAGCCTTTAGACCTATGTCGGACTCCACACTTAGTGCAGTACCGACTAAACCCCTGCGCGTGCCTTCAGCCGCAATAATCCGAAGGTCCCGAAACCACAGGCAACAGGATCCCTGCTGCGACAAGGCCTCGATGAAAAGGCCAGACTTCTACTTGGAGACCGTCCGGCTGCCTTTGAACAGTCCCTTCTATGGCGTCGGAACCGTGCAATGGGGCCGTGCAAGCAAGTTAAAGTTACCATTCTAAACTCTAATAAGAACACTTCCATGTTATAACAACTTCTTTTTGCCATCTGATTGACACAGGCGTGTAAAATTTCAGCTCAATCAGTAACCGAGACGTGGATAAATTTTAACTAGCAGCATTATATTTTAACTAGCTGCGCCCCGTGGTCTCACCGCCTAAATTTCAATCCCGTGGAAAATAGGAAATCATCCAATGGCATCCCATGGGAACACTTTTCGGGATAAAAACTATTATATGTGTTAATCCAAAATACCCTCTATATGGTTGCCAAATTTCATGAAAATTGGTTCAGCAATGTTTGCGTGCCACGCTGCATGCTTGCATGCAGCCGAATTGGGCCGGCACGACCGGGGAGGTACCTCTCGCTTACACGAGACCGGCGTGAAGTAACAGATGTGCTGTCGTGTTTCGTGCGGTGTGTAAGTAGCCGGTGGTCCAAGAAGGTGGGAGGAGAAAGGGGGGCAGCGCATCTGTAGTCTATGCAGATGTCTATGGGCGTCGGTAGTCATGAAAATGGCTACAACTGCTCGTTTGCCCTCCTATACCATAAAAAAAGGAGTAATAAACAAACAAACAAACAAACTTTCGCATTTATAATATTAGTAGGATACCTTCCGTGTCTATGATCAGATCAGCTCCACCTCATAATAATTTTGAATTGTCATCACATTACAGACACGTTAATGCAAAATTTCAAATTTTTATAGTATGAGGAAGCAAACGAGCAGTTAGAGCCATGACAACCAACGTCCATAGATTTCCGCACAAAGGTTATACGTCTGCGTTGCCCTCATTCCTGCTCCATCCTCCATGGGCGACCGGCACACCGCACGAAACGCGACAACACAGCTTTCACTTAACTCCGTTATCGTGTAAGCGAGAGGCATCTCTCACCTGAAAGTGGATAAATTTTAACTTGTAAGATTCCATTACAGTTAAACATGGAGACAGGTTAAGCTAAATAAAAGCTAGTAATTCGATTTACAAATAACAAGCGGACATTATTTTCCCAGCTTATGGACTGCCTCGTGGTCTAGTGGTAAGCGTGTTCAGCCACAGACGTGAGGTCCTGGGTTCCAATCCCGGGTTGGACAAAAAATTGTTATTGGGATTTTTTTAATTTCTAATAACAGTCCAGAGTTAGGAAGTTGGCGGTGTCACACCCCCGTACCTCGGAGTGCACGTTAAGCTGTCGGTCCTGCGCCTGATCTCCGGTCGTGTCGCACTACCATCCCAACGGAATATGAGAATAAGGGGATAAAGAGTGCACTTGTATCTGCGCGCACACTTGTGCACCATAATGTGTCCTGCGCAGATGGCTCGTCTACATAGACGGCCGCCGTAGTCGAAATCGGCTAGTAGAACTATTTATGGTTTTTACTACGAGCTAAATTAAAGTATTTTTTTTCAGTTACGACTTTATTATTTCTGACCATAATTCACAAATACATAAAAGAGCTGCGTAACGAGAAGATGTCGTTGATCGTCGACCAACCCCCGCCGTACATCGAATGCCTGATCGCCGAACAACCTACTCGGTATCCAAAAAGGTATACAGGACCAGAGACCGAGATGGGCAAGGAAGTGGCCGTTCTTCCTGTTGAGAGCATAGTGCAAGTACCGACTGAATCTCTTAAAACTTAAGCGATAGAACGCGCGAAACTTAAATCTATATTTAATCGATGTTAAAAATATGAATTATAAGTGTTAAAATGCACAAAATATATAATATTGTACTCTAAAGATTACAATTTTATTTTTTGTATCCTCTTTTAATCCTAGGTCTTGATACTGTCGCAGAGTTACTACTATACGTACTGCGTTCTTTTATGGTCCACTGCTGGCCGTAGGGCTCTTTCAATGAACGCCAAAATTAACCTTAGTGCATGCATATTGAGTGCTAATTATAAATGTACTGTTTGTAAATCTGTTACTAAAAATACTCCCTATGAACTGAAAAGAGAATCATAGCAACCTGGTATCTTACGTGTTGATTTGGGAGATAACTGGATAATGTCTACTTGGAACTTTTTGTCTGATCCCTCTCTGAGGGTGCCAAGTCAGCGTAGTTCCCTCGGTCAAGCTCAGTGATGATGTCAAAAAATCACAAATGGTAGCCCTTGTCAATTTTTACACAAGGCCGAATTAAAAAACTATTATGACCATTTTTCAACATTACAATAATACAATATAATACAATACAATACAATACAATGATGTTTATTTCCAAAATATTTAATTTTTTTTTACATATTCTCCACCTCAAGTTCGCCATTCAAAGAACCATAGTCGAGCGGTATTAGGTACATTATTTGAGATAGAGATAACGTCTGTCTGTGCTAGCACGAACTGTGTTACAGACACAGGCGCCTTCCTCTTCCAGTTCATTACTCTCAATATCTAGGCTAGCAGGTGTACGCTGATAGCATAGCAACAGTTATTTATACGCAACCTGCATTGAGACTGCAATTAGCGAGGCTAGTCATTCTTTAGTGATCCTTTGCGAGAGCCTTCGACCTCTGTGGTGGGGATACCCCCCTGATCTATCAGCAACGGCTGGCTGGTTGCACGAAGAACAGAACTTCATCGCGAAAGGTGCCAAGGTGCCTCTCATGGGATGGGATACAATTTGTAACTAATCTTTGCAGCCGGGACACCTATTTGCGACAAAGCGTCGCTGGAGATATTTTAGAAAGAAAGAAAAGAAAACCTAAATTGCACCATGAATCTCATCCGAGTAAAATCCAACCGAAGATTCTGTTCCCGATTCCTATAAATTAATTTTAACAATCCCTTCAATTAAGAACATATAAAACTTGAGAAACTAGAGTTTTTAGTCCTGCTTGTGCAAAGCTGCACAAATTCATTAAATCAAACCGATAGAGTGCACAAAGAAATGTAATTAAAGTTCTCATTTCACTCCCGATCGCTAACCGATCACATTTCAACGTTCGCAAACTATTTAAATATATTTTACGGGAAATCTGCCTTGAGAGTTTGAAATTACTTCTTATTTATTTGAAGTACCTATATGACTGTAATATTTTACTAGCTTTTCCCCGCGATCGAAGCCCTTCAATAAATATCAACGAACATTACATTCAAATAGAATTGCAATATCTGCCACAATAGTTTTTTTGTACCCTACTAATTTTTTTTTTAAGTTTCATGATGATCGGTTGAGTAGTTTTGGCGTGAAAGCCTAACAAACTAAGGCGGATCACACACACAAGGTGCAACACGCTGGATGGTTATCGGCTTAAGTGAAGCAGACTCTTTTCCGAGCATATCATCATGATATTATGATTATTTTAGATAAGTGGTTCATAACCGGCGATCCGCGGACCACTAGTCCCCCTGGAAGCTCCTCAAGTGGTCAGCGAACCATGCCAATAAATAAGTGACAAAATCAATACATTTACCCGAGCGCGTCATGTCTTCAACATTATTACCTCCAGATCAATAAGCAACTGGGTGGTCCGCGGCGTAACGAACATTTCTCCAAATGGTCCGTCAGGATTAAAGGGTTAAGAACCATTGTTTTAGATAATCACTAGCTTGTCAAATGGTTGGGCCACGGGTGTTGTATAGTGAGGTCGAAAGTTCTGTCGGTCATAGGACCGTTGAGTAGTTGAGTCAGCCGATTTATTATGACGTCGCCTAATTTTTTTTTTTATAATATAAGGGAGCAGACTAGCAGTCGAAGCCATTTACATGTCTACGGACGCTCGTAGATATCCGCATAGAGGTTATACAGATGCATTGTCTTCAATCCTTTCCCCACCACCATGGGCCACCGGTTTCTTACACACAGCACGAAACGCGACAATACAGCTGTTATTTGATACTGGTATCTCTAAACCAGAGGTACCTCACAGGTCATGTCAGCCTAGTTCGGCTGTATGCAAGCATGCAGCGTGGCACTACCTCTTAGATCTGTAAAAGCAAAATGAATAGTATTTTGTAGTTTATTTGCCAGCTAATTTCGGAACAGGCCGTAAAAGCGGTTTTAATTATCTGATTAAGTCAAAAAGAGAATATTTTTCAAGCGCCTTACAAATAAATAAGCCTTAATAACTTGATAGATAAGATGTCGTTAAATCAAATAGGTACAACAAAAACAACTACGTCGTGATTACAAAAATGGCACTGGGACCCTGGACAATTCGTGAAATTATCGTTTTGCTACCCGCATTATAATTACTAAACCTTTAAATAAATATAATAATGAATATCTTAGTTCTAGTTTAGAACAGAATGGACGTAAATTGTGTTGGTGTTATCTTGTGCGAACATTGTTCCGGACTCTAGACAATTATTACCCGTTTGACATGCATTCATCTCTCAGCTGTCAACATGTCAAAGTCAACGTGACAGCTCGAGCGGACGGCGGCCATCTTTGAGGACGAGTTGACGTTAGAAGATTGACGTTGACCGACGGACATGTAACCAAGTGTAGCATGCATTCTCCGGTGTCAGGAAGTAGGAGCGTTCGTGTGGACAGCTACGGGCTTTATTGGATAAAGTTCTAGTGGTGTGATTTAATTTTTCATAAATGTAATAGAAGATTTTTTATAAAATCACTTATTTCACATAAGTGATTTTATAAAAAAAAACACATTATTAGCTTTAATGTGATTTTTGTTGATTGATTGAAAATGAATAATAACAATATTATATGGATTTAGAAAAAAATCGTCTTACACTTTACATCGTGCACAATTTCGAGGTCACAAATAGCTGAAAGATTTCCATGATATTTTTTTTTACACTACAGAGGGAAATTAAGGAGTAGGAGCAATTTAATGACTACCGACACACGTAGGTGCTGTACAGATGCGCTGCCCTTCTTCCTCGTCCGTCCTCCATGCCCCATCGGATATGTACTCACCGCACCATACGCAAAAGGACATCTATCACTTTCACAGGTATCATGTCGACCGGGGCAGTAGCTCCGGTCGTGCCAACCCAATTTGTTTGCAATGCAGGGTTGTTCTACTTCTTACTAAATTCAGTAAAAATAATATAATATTCGAATATGTCGACCTGAATTAACTAGCACAATAACAAAAAAAAATATATTTTGTTTCCTGCAATGTCGTAGGTTATTATGATGCGAACCGTAAGTAACGCTCAAATTGGTATAAGAGACCTAATGAACAAATATCTTCACAATAGCCAATATAGTCAATGCTAAGATCTTAAGGTACAATATAAATTATACTGAGCATATATAATTTTATACATACTGTCTGTCTAAGTACTGGAGTGTACTCAAAACATACCCGGCAACGTTGGCTACGATCATTTTTCACTAAATAAATATCCTCTATCGTACGCCATTATTATCCCTGGTTTTAATTTTACAAACATATTCAAACAAAGACACGAAAATAGCACGAGTCGTTTTTGCGAGATGATAAAATGTGCAGAGATAATTTAATATGATTGTTGATGTTATATGTTGAATTATAAATGGGTATAAAACCACAGAAAGGGCCTCTCCTACAAAGCTAATTAACAGGTATTTGTGTATGAGGATATAATACTTTTAGCTCCTTTTGAAAACTGAATACACAGAAAATAATACGGCATATTTTTAAGCCTAGATTCATTAGCAGAACTTTTCGCATAACTCCGTTTAAATCCGCATATGAAATAAAAACTCTAAGTTCATGTCCTGTTTTGCAGGCTTCGCTTATTTATTTTCTCTACTATACTCATTTGAATAATAGATATTCCATGCTTAGCGTATTTATGGCACAAAAAAATTGTTTTGAATGCCGATGCCATCAAGTTCATATTTTATTTAATGAATAAAAATATTATAACATGGACGGGCGGACGGATGGATAGGTTTAAATATATATTATTGTGACATGAAAGTTGACATAATTAGAATATGTATTAATATCCATCATGACAATATCTTACTTTAATATCTAAGGTGTTAGAGATTAAATAAATAATATGTGATTCTTGATTTTTTTTTAATTTTTGTTATTAAAAACATATTTTTATTTTTGTTATCATATTATTACTAGTAACAAATTCCCATGACCAAGATCCTCTTAGACGATATCTCATAATTTTTGACAAATGACGCCCATTTACATCGGCACAAATCTTAGATAAGAGACAAGTAGCTGAAAGTTGAAACAGAGGACTTCTTTATTAAAAATGTGGCTCACGAAGTATTATGATATAGCATTGTAAACGTTTTAAAAGATCTACTATCAGTACAGTCTTACATAATGTACTACAAAGTGTTACCTTATTGTAATAAAACTATTAAATTGATTTTATCGTGGTTTATTTAAGTACTTAAAGGAAACCCGCTAAAATAATTTTATTACAATGTACAAAATACTATAATAAAATGCGTACATACACATTCGCGTACATACAAGAAGTCATTTGTTACCTCATTTAAATTCCATCGTACCTTTACTTATACAGTATACTTCATATTGTACTAATAACGCTTAGAGAAGCTATTCGGAGATGTGAATATTTCAGAAGAAATGCCACCCCTTCCTGTACTATAATTTCCAAATAACTTCGTACAAATCCCAATTTACGTGCACGTGGAACTTGTAACTTCGAATTATTTACTTGGCCGAGTATAAGTGAGTTTAGTGAAATATTTTAATCTCATAATCGCACGTACTCGTTCATCAATTCTACTCTTTGTATTAATGACCAGTGTTTCTCAAAATACTAGTAAAACAAGCCGGGGGAAATTAAGTAGTCGTCGTATTATATTACATTGGTCGGTATTGACGACCAGGCTGGCGCAGTGGTATAGGGCTCGGATATGCGGAGCATGTTGCGCCTGGGGTCGCGGGTTCGAATCCCGTCTGGGTCATGGATGTGTATCTATGTATTACATGTATTTCTATAATAAAAATCTTAAATATATAAAATTTCTTAAATTCATAAAACATATTAAATATATTCCGATGTCTAGTACCCGTAACACACGTCCTAACGGTACTTAGCACGGGGCTAGGCTAACGTGGTGTATAAAGTCCACAGACATTATTATTATTATTACTATAACAGATGATGAGTAGTAATTAAATCACCATTATCAATTGGCAGATAAAATTAATATGTGAGAGGTAGTGGGATGACGCATTACACCTCAAATGCGCGCGGGATGCTTGAGAAGGTATGTCTCACTTACATGATTCCGCTTATGTAAGTGCGTAGCAAATTAACAGTTATGCATATACTATTATATATGTTATCGACTTTTGATAAGTATTTAGTATTTTCCGGTGGACATGGAGGAGAAAAAATCAACACATAATATAACAATTATGCGGACATCTATTTGCGTCCATTGTCATCAAATAAATAAAATGCTTCGATTACTTGTACTAAAAAAGGGAACAATCCTGGGGATGAAAATCCCTTGCATCTCCACATTCGCTCAGTTTACCAAGAGGTGGTGGAGGTGGGTAAATGTCCTTTTGTATTATAAAAATAAACCCGATATATTCGGTAACAAACTTTGAGAAACACACTCACAATAGTTACAGCGCTGATGTGAAATTCGGCGAATGTTAATTCCGAGCTGCGCTCATTTAATTTAGCGGCTTAGTGGAGTTGGTTGCAGTGGGAATATTCACTCCATGCCGCTGGGAATCGTTCGATGCCAAAACAATGTTGAATCATCTTCAGCCATATATTTCATCTTGAATGCTCTGTCTGCGCTAGTTATTGGTAGTGATGGTATAATTTTATGTTTGTCTATTTTCAATAATTTAATAGAACGAGAATTCGCATCACCTAAGTATGATATGTAAGAATCCTTGACAGACAATGGTCCTTCGAGCCGGATTCTTGCAAATCACTGGAGTAATACATCTACATAGAGGTTATATAGATGCATTGTCCTCCTTCTTCCTCCTTCCTCCATGGGACCCCGGCTACTTACACACCGCACGAAACGCGACAGGACATTTGTCACTTTACGCCGGTCTCGTGTAAGCGAGCGGTACCTCGCCGGTCGCGCCGGCCCAATTCGGCTGTATGCATGCATGCATTGTGACACTACCTCTTACTAACCTAATAAAACCTATATTATTTATAAGCAGAAAAAATTAAATGGATAAAGTGCACATGAGCTGGTCGTACCGGGTACCAGGTGGCAGCCAGGATGCTCTATGCCTCTCCTTTTGCGCAGTTTGCTGACTTGATGACGGACATGGGGACAGCAAAGTTTTAGTAATCGGGTTCCGTTTCTACCAAAGGAATACGGAATCAAATAAAAACAACCTAGACGGGATATTAAATCTAACTAAGTAGGTACTGTTATTACTTTCCTCTCATCTTAAATATATTGTTCCTCTTGAATTACTCAAGAGAAACAATATATTTCTCTTAAGTTCCTAGTCAAGGCGTAATATCTAAATATTTCACTACCAGCATTCTCGCGGAGAAAATTGCAAATTTTCAAAACCCCAAAATTGCTTGTTATTTTGCTTGATTATAAAGAAGAGTCGTTGTAGCTAAATTCAAAACCTTCCATTATCTACTCAGCTCTATAATATCATAATGGTTCTAGCACACCTCCAGCAACGTAGACCAATATGAACTTTACTCCTTTAAATTATGATTTACTTTTGCTTATAGTTTTCTAATATTAGGTAACCTACCTGTACAACTACCTGGAAAGATTCCAAGATCCAGAAGTCCGCTGTAGTAAGCTCTAAGCATATAAACGATACCTGAATATCGGCTATTAATTTCGGAACATTCGGAAATTCCCGGATTTTTAAAATTACCTTCGTATTACATTTGTACCACATTAACTAATTTGCCTAGAACTCTATGCTAATTTTCTCTGCATTTATGAATTCGTTCACAAAAGGCACTGTATTAAATACACGTACAACTCGAGTAGAGTTAATTTTGGATACGTTAGACTAACTAAAAAAATTCGTAGAATTTGGACATATAAAGTTTTTGGCTTATTTTAAGAACTCCTCTGAATAATCATATGTTTAGTTAGAGTCCTACCTACTAAGAGACTATCCCTTAAATCTCACAAATTACAAAGTACCGGATTGTACATTTTTTTTGTTTGTACCTCAATACCTATTACATTGAAGGGCTCAACATGCATTAGTAGTAGGCGCTCAAAACTGGAGGAATAAATAAGGGAATCATTCAAATGGTTATACTCGTACCGTTTTTTTTATCCGGAAGTCAGCTGTGATATTAGAAAAAATATATACCTGATATATGGTTTTATAGTGAGATCTACGCTTAAACTCCCTTGACTTATGAATAAGATTAACTTTACTCCAAATATTAAACTGGTATTAAATTGACAGCTGTCAAATTCCATATTAAAAACACAAATAGTATGGAATGTTTATTTTAAGGGGGAATAAGTTTAATCGTGGCTAATGTGGTAAATGATTGTCACTACTTATTGCTTTTACCCCCTTATTAATAAACATGGAATAACTATATCCAAGTAATAACCTGGTAATAAACTGACATCTGTCAAATTCCATACTTTTTTTGTGTCTTTTACTATGGAATTTGACAGATGTCAGTTTATTACAAGGTTATTCCTTGGATAGAGTTATTCTGTGTTTATTAATAAGGGGGTTAAAGTCGTAATTGGTCATAAAAACAAAACGTCACAAAAAATGGTCTTATTTCTTATTTCTACTAATCAAATGGTCGATCTCGTAATACGCGTATACGAACTTTGTTGTGAAGACAAAATTAAATTTTAGTTTCAATAATACGCAACTTAACTCACGCGTAATAATGTATTGTTTTTGTGCGGAAAATGTATTTGTGAAAATTATGCTACGATGGTTAGATACTAAAAACTTTATAATATTCAAATTCTACGAATTAATTTAGCTAGACTAACGTATCCAAAATTAACTCTACTCGAGTTGTACGTGTATTTAATACAGTGCCTTTTGTGAACGAATTCACAAATGCTGAGCAAAATCAGCATAGAGTTCTAGGAAAATTAGTTAATGTAGTACGAATGTAATAACGGAGGTAATTTTTTAGAATCCAGGAATTTCCGAATATTCCGAAATTAATGGCATTCAATTATCGTTCATATGTTTAAAGCTTACAGAGGACTTCTGGATTTTGGAAACCACCCAGGTAGTGGCACAACAGTTACCTAATATTGGAAAACTATAAGCTGAAGTAAATCATAAACTCAAGGAGTAAAGTTCATATTTACCTGCATTGTGCACGTCGTGTACTAAAACCATTATTATAGAGCTAAGTAGATAATGGAAGGTTTTTGAATTTCGCTACAGACTTGTTTGTAATCAAGCAAAATAACTAGCAATTTTCGGATTTAGTAAATTTGCAATTTTCGCCGCGAGAATGCCGGTAAAGAGAAATATTTAGATATTACGTCTTGAATAAGTTGATAGTATATTGTGAATGCATGCTATACTCGAATACACGTCGACTCGGAACTTATGTGAAATGTATGGTTTATCTTGAATTACTTAGGAGGGGAGAACAATACTTAGTTAATATCCCGTGTAGGAAGTTCTTATTCCTTTCCGTACCCGAAGGCTGTATTTCTGTTTTGTCCGTCATCGAGCCATTGTGTATCCAGAATCCAATCAGGTACTACCAGCATACAGGCACTATACATTTTTTTATAGTAAATATTACAGCCCATGAAGATTTTATTAAGCGCTGACAGGAACTATTCCATTGAATCATAAGAATCCGGCTGGAAGGGCCATCATAATTCAAGAAGGATTCTCATTTATTAGAATATTAATAGAACGGGCATTCGCATCACAAAAGGAATGGCCTTCTGTGACGCGAATGCCCGTTGTGTCCCAATGTCCCGCGAAGGAGTGAAACTCCATACTCTTCAATGGGCCACCGGTTAATCACAACCGTACGAAACGTGATGGCATGACTATCACTTTTATGGCACTACCTCTCCTATTACCAAAAAATTGGCAAGTGCTATATTATTTCTTTATTATTATTATTACCAAGAGGTTGCAATACGACGACTACTTAATTTCCCCCGGGATGTTCTGCTAGCATTTTGAGAAACACTGGTCAAAAATACAAAGAGTAGAATTGATGAAAGGGTACGTGCTATTATGAGATTAAAATAATTCACTAAACTCACTTATACTCGGTCAAGTTGATATAATTCGAAGTTACGAGTTCCACGTTCACATAAATTGGGATTTGTACGAAGTTATTTGGAAATTATAGTACAGGTGGTGGTGGCTTTTCTCCTGAGATATAACATTAGTATTCACCACTCCGACTAGTTTAACTGAGCATATTATATGAAATACATGGTAAAGGCTCGATTTAATTTAACTCAGGCAACAAATTATAAAATATGTATCACGTGATGTAAACGAGAATTGATAAGCTAAATAAACACAGAAGAGAAGAAGATCGTAAGTATTACAGTTACGGAGGGCTATGGTGTTAGCACTTGCAAATGCGATGGTGCAACAGATGCGATGGCGAACACTAGGAGGCGGCTAATCTAGTTCTGCGGACTACTTTCCTAGCGGCCCAATTGCCCTCTAGTAGGTAGTGCCACGCTGCATACATGTATGTAGCCGAACCGAACCAGAGAGGTACCTCTTGCTTACCTGAGACCAGTGTAAAATGACAACTGTTTGTCGCGTTTCGTGCGGTGTGTAAGTAGCTGGTGGCTAATGGAGGTGCGAGGAGAAAGGAGGTCAACGTATTTGTGTATCCTCTATGTGGCTGTCTATGGGCGTCGGAAGATATGAAAGCCGCTCCGACTGTTTGTTTGCACCCTATACCAAAAAAAAATTAGTAATGATTGATATCATTACCAATATTATCATGAACATTATTTGTATGCAAAAAGGTGATTAACCTGATTGGCTGTTAAAGACCTGAACTTGCGTCCCTTACATGATTTAGAGTATACTACAGTAACGGCCAGGC
>LUGF01018934.1:292379-324610 GCA_001625245.1 Calycopis cecrops | reverse complement strand
GGAGGGCAGCGCATCTGTATAGCCTCTATAGTCTATGCGGATGTCTATGGGCGTCGGTAGTCACGAAAATGGCTCCGACTGCTCGTTTGCCCCCCTATATCATAAAAAAAAAAAAGATAAAAAATGTGTGTGCCAAATTTCATGAAAATAGGTTTAGCAGTTTTTGCGTGAAGGAATAAAAAACAAACAGACATACAAACTTTCGCATTTATAATATTAGTAGGGTAATAAAAATAAAAAGTAAATAATGAAAAAAATGTGTATATACCCCTATATACATATTTTTTTCATTATTTATACAAAATAGTAGTTTGCGAATTGTTTTTTCTCCAGGAAACTCTTTAGGAATAAAGGAACATTTTCCAGGGTTAAAATAGTAGATTATATCAAAAGGGAGTAAAATAGTATTTTTAAGGCGAGAGACAGGGGACATTATCACAGTTTAACATACGTTATTTTTTACCACGGGAAAATACTTCATTCCCATGGGAAAATGCTTCGTTTCCATGGGAAAACAGGTAAACTTCTAAACAGCTGAACCGATAGGGTTGAAATTTTATATCGTTTCAATTGGATCCGGTAGGTGGCCCCGCTGTCAGTATGTTAACTACCGAACGGCTTGATTTTTTATATTGCAGTGATAGTTCATGCTGATTTATCTGTTGGTGGCTTAGCAACGCGCGCGGGGTACAGCTAGTATAATAGAAAACTAATCATGTCATCATCATCATCAATCAATCATCATTTCTTTAAAATATCGAGAGAAAATTAATCAATAATATTCATCACTACATAGTATAAAACAAAAACGCTTTCCGCCGTCTGTGTGTCTGTATGCTTAGCTCTATAAAATTACGCAACAGAATTTGTTAGGGTTATTTTAATATAGATAGAGTGATTCAATAGTAAGGCTTATATGCATATTAACTCCATTTTTGAAGTCCGAAGTCCACGCGGGCGACGCTACGGGCGGAAGCTAGTCCAATAATGATTTAAAGTGAATAATATATTAAAAAAAATATTTCCATTACAGTGACTACAGTATTACTTCTGAACACAATTCACCACTACCTAAACCACATAAAACGTGAAAATCAAAAAAGGAAGATGGCATTCGTTAAGAAGCCAGGCGGTGGATCCGATGACAAGCCAAATGATGACCAGCTCAAACTACAGCCACCAAACTACGAAGCCGTGCTGAAGGATCTACCACCCAAGTATGATTCGGTGATTGCAAACGAAACCAAATCGAAGAGAGACCTGGACTTTGTCTCAGTGCATCTTCCGGCCAAACCCAAAACTTAAGCAATTATAAAAGTTAACCTTTCGAATGTCCTCAGCGACTCACATGAGGGTATTCCGAGCGATTTTGCGACCTTTTGAAACTATACTTATATTAGTTATATTAATCAATGTTTAAGAAATTAATGTAATGTAATGTAAGTGTTAGTCAACCCCAAGCTTGGTGTTTACTCCTTAAGAATCTTCTTTCTTTTTCTAATAAATAAATTTAAAAAAGTGTGTGCTTTAAATCACACACTGAAGTAAAACTTAATTATTGATTTCACACAAATTCATTACCATAGTTACAATGACATAACATGTCGTATGATGTTTATTTTTTAAATACAAAAAAGTTTCACTCAAATCTAATTTGAATTTGAATGTCAACTTCCATTAGCCTCGCCCGATGTGTGATTTTTGTAGCTCGTCAGCTTACTCCCCATGTCAAGCTGTGATTCTAATGAAAAACGCGCTGTACAGCGTTACGTTTGATGGCAGCTAAACATGATTTTACTCGTCGTTTTTCTCATAGCCGTCGTCGTTTTTCTCATAGACGTCGTCGTTTCTCAAAGAGTAAACTCCAACATTATTCTACAACTCTTTGTATACCTTTTGTAGAACAGAAGTACAGAAAGAGGTATTGCTACGCTGCACCCATGCAGCCGAATCGGCCCGGTACGGGGAGGTACCTCTCGTTTACCGGCGCAAAATGACAGCTGTGCTGTCGCGTTTCGTGCAGTGTGTATATAGCCGGTGTCCCGTTAATGAGGAGGAGGAAGTTCTATGCGGACGTCGGGGGCGTCGGTAGTCGTGAAAATGGCGCCAACTTCTCATTGGCCTCTTTATATTAACCTTTCGGTTACCGCGGACGTTCATTGACGCTTCAAAAACACGCAGCGAACACGTGGTCGGTACCGGGAGATTTAAAAATAAAGAAAAAAAGAGAAAAATAAAAAAAAAGTGTAGAACCCCAATCCGAATTTCAACTTAAGCTAAGCCTTTTAGACTTAAACCTTGTATAAATAATACTAAAATTTTAATATGAATGTTAAGTTACTTAAACTAACTTACTGAATCAATGTATACTTTAACTTTAAAAAATGTTAAATGTGCAAGAAGCACCAAAATCAATATATAAATTATATTGACAAAATCGTTGGTTTTTTTTATCCCTCGTTTTAATTTTAAGATAAAATCAATATCCTTAATGATTCAGAAATTGCGTCGGAAATTAATTCAATGAAGGGTAGTCAAGAAAATGTTCCCGACCGCTCGTTTGCCCCCTAAACTAGGTATATACTACTGACGCAAGAAGGCGATTTTGTCGTATCTGAAAAATATGCGAATATGAGTTTTATACATCACTAGCCAATTTAATTTTTCTTAGTTACAGCAAAATTATCTCTGGAGATTTAATAATATGCCCACTTGAGATATAATTAAATTCACATTGAGTGATTTATGTAATTTATACAATTACGCCATTTTAAAGTGCATTTTTTATAAAAACATATACTATCCCATTTCAGTAAGAGGTAGTGACGCACTGCATACTTACATGCAGCCGAATCTGGCCGGCACAAGCGGGGTGGTACCTCTTACTTACACGAGATTGACGTAAGAAAGCCGGTGACCCACGAAGGTGGCAGGAAGAAGGAGGGCAACGCATCTGTATAAACTGAATGCGGAAGTGTATGGGCGTGGGTAGTCATGAAAATGGCTCGTTTGAGCCCCTAATACTATATAATAAATTACAATCTGACGTTGAAAATAACTTGATATACGCCTTTGTCAAATAATTCTTCAGGTCATAACTAGCCTTCAGGTCAAGTCAAGAAAAGGATGTGAATAGCTCTTGACCTGAGCATTTATCAGCACAAACACAAAACAAATAATCATTTTTTACCGATCATAATAATTTCTATCTCATAAAATTCCCGTGTTACAATGTTAGTCACCACACTCCTCCGAAAGGGGTCGACCGATTCTCATAAAAAAATTTATGCATATCGGGTAGGTCTGAGAATCGGCCAGCATCTATTTTTCATCTCGATATTTCCACATCCGATACTTAAGCGGGTGAAATCGCATAGCGCAGTTAGTTTCACTATAAAGAAATTCTTATTTTTCATACACATGCTTTAAAACAATTCGATTTCCCTTATAATATATGTTAACGTTACGTAAACGTAACTAACATAAGTTTAAATTAAAACGTCGAGTAGTTTCCTACGTTATAATAAACGAAGAACAGCCAGCCGCAGAAGATATACGGTTCTTTATTGTTG
Source organism: Calycopis cecrops (assembly GCA_001625245.1). Taxonomy (NCBI): domain Eukaryota; kingdom Metazoa; phylum Arthropoda; class Insecta; order Lepidoptera; family Lycaenidae; genus Calycopis; species Calycopis cecrops. Next base: position 321,038 of record LUGF01018934.1, on the reverse strand, counting down.
CTACAAACGAAATACTTTTTATAGAAAAGGAAATATTATATTTACTGACACAATTTCTCAGTATTATGTTGCCTAAGGTGGAGCATACCTCCTTCCCCCTCAACCCTCTTGATGCTGCCACCTCACCGTGGGGAACTTGTGTGCCTCTTTGATCCCCAAAGCTATGCCGGACAGGACTACCCATATCGGACAGGCTTGGGGGGAAAGGATAGACTAAGAGCTGTTCAACTGGCGGTCCTCCACCCGTTCCTCTAGATCAGCAGATGGAGACGTGGATTGGGACGAGTGGCGGGTACGGTTTGCGGACGCATTAGTGGTGTGCTCCTTTGGAGTACTGGGACCCGAGGTCAGGATGAAAACCTGACCCCATTGCACGGTTCCGACTTCGTAGTAGGGACAGTTCAAAGACAGCCGGGCAGTCCTCAAGGAGGTGAAATTTGGTCTTTTCGCCGAGGTGAAGCATAACGAGCTAAATTGGAATTTCATAGTCAAACTAACTAACTGGGCCACGCAACTGCTGTGGATAAAAAAAATATAGTGTTGTAGTTAATATCGGAAAAAATTATATTTCCGGATTTTAATTTGGACACAATACTTGCGTATATGTATATGCAAAATCATTCAAAGCTCAGTTTAGGAGAGCCCGTCGAAGACAAACAAAGTGAGGCGAGATTTTTATGGGTATAATGAGGATTTAGCATCGTAGACCTTTGTCAATGTAATATTTTCTGTAGAGATGAATGAGTTTGCATGCTTGATAACAACTTAACTTACAATAGATCTTTAGCTTATCTTAACTGGACAACATATCTAACCATTCGGATTTGGAAGAAGACTACCAAAAAGTGAGATGATAGGTTTTTGTCTATTTTATGGTATAGGGGGGCAAACGAGAAACGAGCAGTCGGAGCCATTTTCATGACTACCGACGCCCATAGAAATCGGCAAAAAAAGCTATACAGATGCGCTGCCCTCCTTTCTCCTCCCACCTCCATTGGCCACCGTCTACTTGCATACCGCACGAAACGCGTCAGTGCAGCTGTAACTTTACGCCGGCCTCGTGTACGCGACAGGTAACTCCCCGGTTGTGCCGGCCCACAATTCTGCTGCATGCCGTTATGCAGTGTGGCACTACCTCTAACTCTTACTATATAAATTATTATATATGCCTAAAGAGCATGCCTTTACCAACAGCCGCAACTGTCAATCACCAGGAAAAAGGTTTTGTCCACTACATGAGCCCCAACAGTCTAACATCTCTCAACAGATGCCTGTTTCTAAGAAATACAAAATTTTTGTTACATTTAAATTCTAAATAATTTAATTAATCAATTTCATTGCTCGTCCTTTGCACTGAACTCCGCTTGGAAAGCCATGGTCGATTTTAATTTTTGAATTCTCAATAATAATTAATTGAAGTTCTTCAATTTCCAGCAAAAGGAAATCGTATATTATATTAATTTTCTTCCACTGTCTTGCAGTTTGTATTTTCGTGTCTGTCACCTGGTCCACGCGTCGTCACTCATATACCCCCCTTTTTTATAGCATAAGGGGGCAAACGAGCAATCGGAGCCTTTTGATGACTGCCGACGCCCATGGACATTCGCATGATTATTACTGAGATGCGTTGCCCTCCTGTCACATCCTTACTGCATACTCTTACAAACACAAACAATTGTTACAGATACATATTTGCTTAACTTATGCTGTTAATTTGAGGTAGTGCCCTGCTATATTGTACTCTCATCGGCCTGACACGATCGGGGGGAGCTTTTCGCCCAAATGAATTTTTGTCACCGCTCGCGCTCGTGGGAGCTAAGCATTTCATGTGATGTGTGTCTCCGGTACCCGTTACATGTGAGGGCGGAAGGAGGGCAACACATTTGCTAAAATGCTAGTGATATAGGTGTACTAAAATAACTAAAATCAACGAAAAAATACAAACTGTTTTAAGAAATTAATAATAGTTTGAATAATTTAAAAAATATTTCAAAACTTAACAACCACCATTACTAATAGGACGAATCAAAAATCAACAGCAAATCAATTGCTATATACAATGTTACATACACATGCCAAGTGGAAGTAGAACAAGTCTGACATATCAGAGGTGACAGCTGATGCCTAAGTTAAGTAAGTAAGTAAGCTAAGTTACTGATAATCCGCAGCTCTCTACCTACGGTGATATAAATAAATAAATAAATAAATATCTGTGGACTTTACACACCACGTTAGCCTAGCCTCGTGCTAAGTACCGTAAGGACTTGTGTTACGGGTACTAGACAACGGAATATATTTAATATGTTATATAAATTTATGAAATATATGTATTTAATATTTTTATTATAGAAATACATATAATACATCCCCCCCTGTCTGTGCATTGCCTTCTCAGACTCCTTGGCTTGGGAGTCGAGGGGGCCGTTTCGGGACTTTTAGTCCCCTTACGGCGGTTGCCGGGTCGCACCCCATTACTATGGGGCGGTCATTATTGCCACCTGTAGGTGGTCTTCGGAGGCCACTTGTAAAATAATAATAGTAATATTTGATTTCCCTCCCTTGCTCGGTGGTCCCTCCGACAGCGCTTCCACCGGCGCGGTCCGGGCGGTCGGCCCCTACCAGGTGGGATCGCCGGTTGCCCCGGCGAAGGCCCGGCAGGGGGTCGCCAGCGACCAGAGACCACGACCGGGTTCCGATCTGTCGGGGAGGACTATTCACCGCTCATCCCATACTATACTACTCATTATAATACATATATAAACATCCATGACCTAGGTGGAATCAGAACCCGCGACCCCTGGCGCAACATGCTCCGCTCATCCGAGCCCTGTACCACTGCGCAGCCTGGTCGTCTATCGATATATGCTTGTAGCTGTCACTAAGTCATGGTCGTAATGTCAAACATCCCCCTCTCTCTTTTCATCTGTACCTAACCATAGACATCATCTATGGTACGAATATTCAGTGTACGGTCTGTTACTAAACATAGACAATCAAAACACTAAACAAATTATATACTAACGATCCGTTATCATTATCGTAATCAGTTAGCCTTTGAAGTAATCAATATATATATATATATATATATATTTGTATAAAACTCAAACGTGACATAGCCATCTATCAACGCACAGCCCAAACCACTGGACGGATCAAGCTGAAATTTGGCATTCAGGTAGATGATATGACGTAGGCATACGCAAAGAAAGGATTTTTAGAAATTCATCCCCTAAGGGGTTGAAACCGGGTGTTGAAGTTTATATGAGAAATTAAACGCGGGTGAAACCGCTGGGCACAGCTAGTTTATTACATAATGTATTCTAGCAAATACAAATTAAATGTAGTATGCTGAAGTGGGAGTGGGCTGGTCATGTATGGAGGATGAACGCCGAGAAGTGAGCCGAGTCGAGGACAGCCGAGGAAACTGGTGGGACGAACTCGATGCCTTCTAGCAAAGCCAGTGGGAGAAAGCAAAAGATGATGGTTGGCGAAGTTTAAGAGAGGCCTTTGCCCAGCACCCCCTCGACGGATCTCCACCTTGTCGTGGTGAGGGGGCTTAGTAGCCGTGGCTTGGACAACCACGTTGAACCAAAAGGGATCCCGGGTGGGGACGCGTCGGGTGGGCTTCGCTAGGGCCCGCTCTGGATCTCCATGGGAGAAGGGGTCGCTGGAGGAGATTTGTCTCGGTGTGTCGTTGCCGTACACCCTATCTCCCGCGACCGAACGGGGGCGCACCGTCTGATGCGTTGGCAGAAGAAGACGAGATGCGGTGTGTCGTTGCCGTCCTCCCTGTCCTCTGCGGCCGTTTAATGGTTGGTCCGCCGCCCAGCGGATGGGACCAGCCAATGCCGGAGGTCCTCCACCCGTCCCTCTGAATCAGCAGATGGCGGCGTGGATTGGGACGACCGGCGTGGTGTGCTCCGTTGGAGCATTGGGACCAGGGGTTAGGATGGGAACCTGGCCCCATTGCACGGTTCCAACGTGGAGTAGGGACTGTTCAAAGGCAGCCGGAAAATCCCTAAGGAGGAGGAGTCTGGCCTTTGCACCAAGGCCAGCCTGTCACTGGAGGCACCCTGTTGCTTTCAAATCCTGGGCCCTCCAATTATAGCAGCTGAAGGCACCTGCAGGGGTTTAGTCGGTTAGGGTAACTCTGTTGTCGAGCCTGACACTGTACCCGGTTGAGCCACACGGGCTCCTGGGTAACGTGCGTAAAGGTATTCCCTTGCGTGACCAAAAAAAAAAACGAAAAAAAAGAAAAGGCTTTTGCCCAGCAGCGAGACAACATAGACGGACTAAACAAATGCATTTGTCGTATACTACCAAATAATTTCATATAATATTAGAGATGATTCATGTTTTATTCAAAGAGTATCAACATATTTCGAGTAACCGCGTTCTCGCGTCAACATTGTGAATTTACAAACGCAAAGATTGTTAGTTATTTGATATTATTACAAAGTCTTTGTAGCGAAATTCAAAAATCTCCCATTATCTACTTAGCTCCCATTATCTACTTAGCTCTATAATAATGGTGTTAGCACACCTGCGACGTCGACGAATATAAACTTTACAATGTTCGAATAAGATTCACTTTTGCTTGTAGTGTTACAGTATCGGGTAAGTCACAGCCACAACCTGGAAGGCTTCCAAGTATCAGAAGTCCGCTGCGGTGAGCTCTAAGTATATAAATGAGAGTTGCATGTCTATTATTAATTTGCGAATATTCTGAAATATTCTGAAATTCCCTGAGTCTTAAAATTCCCTCCACATTACATTCATACTACATTAACTAATTTACCCCGAATTCTATTCTTATTGTGCTCTGAATTTGTTCACGAAAGTTAGAGTATATTAAACACATGTACGTCTAAAATGGAGTTAATTTTGAATACATTCATGAAACAATACGTCCGATTTTAAAACACGTTTCCTTACTTTATATTTCTACTCTGGTTTTTACTCGTTCGCGTTATTATATTCCAAAGAAACGATTCATTTTCGTGGTAAAAAGTAAAGTTTACACAGGGGCTAGACATTCCAGAATGTAATCTATGTTTGTGTGTGTGCCTTTAATAAAACAAGGTCATGTCCAGAGGTGGAGTGGTAACGGTTGATGATGAAATTATAACTTACTTATTACGTGAAATATTACAGATTATATAAATCTTGAGTAATAACTTATAATAATAATATTATCTGTGGACTTATCACACTACGTTAGTCTAGGCCCGTGCTAAGAAGTGTAAGGACTTGTGTTACGGGTACTAGACAAAGGAAATATATTTAATATGTTTTATAAATTATTTATGACCAAGGCGGGATTCGGACCGGCGACCTCTGGTGCAACATGTTCCACTTATCCAAGCCCTACACCACTGCACCAGCCTGGTCGCCTATAATATATACTCATAATATCGTTCATAGCAAACATATTATTTACCAGGTGTACAAAAGTGACTCACTTATTTTTAGGTAACTAAATTCTTGCGTAATAGGTACTCCCAATCATTATCACAAAAAGCGAATTGTAAACAAATTGAATTTCTTCAGCCACATTAAGATATTTTCGGTGATTTTTCAAATGCAGTGGCAAAAGTATAAAGGGTGAGCATTGGCCCGTCTTGACATTGTTGCTTATGTTACCCTTTAACGACGTCAGTAGAATCTTTATTATGTAGCGCAAGCGGACTCTGAGATGGCAATTTTCACTCTTAAGGTAACTGAACCATTTGGGTTACATCGTCAACGTTCTCATTACATTATCTTGATAGATTAAGGCCGCTGTATGACCTCATCATTTTCTTGAGGCAGGCAAACTTAGGAGACACGTACATGATATTCAGAAGAACTTGGTAATTTAAAACCTTTTTTTTTTCAATAAATTTTTCGTACTAGCACACAATTTATGGCAAAGGAACTATCAAGAAAAGGATATGAAGATCTATTCATTTAACCACACGTTTTATCATAACGCAAATAGATAACAAAAGACATTTTCTTAGAAAGTAATTTCGCTATTCAATTTCTCGTTATTCTAATACATACTTTAAAACAATTCGATTTCCCTTATAATATATGTTAACGTTACGTAAACGTAACTCACGTAAGTTTAAATTAAAACGTCGAGTAGTTTCCTACGTTATAATAAACGAAGAACAGCCGCAGGAGATATACGGTTCTTTATTGTTGCTACAAATTAAATAATCTTTATGGCGGAAAAAATATAATTAAAAGATGCTCTATTTTCTAGTATTATTCGGACCAATGCCAAAGCTTGAGCTAAATAGATATTTCGTCGGCAAATTTTATCAGAGCGCCCCATCTTTGTAAAATCTGTTGCTTAGAAAGATAAAGTTTTTTACTGCAGAGCAGTTTTGCAAAACTGTCATTTATTAAGATCTTTAGTATATAAGAACTTCACCGACTAAACTATAAGCAAACTATGCCTTACAGTTTTCCGATGATATATAGTAAATAATAATATATAGTAAATAAAAAGTTATTTATAATGCAAAGCTTAGAAGAAGTAGGTATGTGGCAAAAGTGAGACATTTGTTTATTTACATACAAAAAAAGAAATACATGCTTTTCAGCTGCTATTAATCACTAGAAAAACGGCTGTCCAAACCAACCGCGCGACTTATCCGACATTAATTGCACTCTAAATATTGTTTTTAGGTCTCATCTGCATAGCCCTGAAGTCATCTTTTTCTTACATTATAATTCAGTTCCCAGTCTTGAGGTTTTGGAGCCAACCAAGTTCTGAAAGTCTTGGCAACCTTTCACGTCCCAAGAATGATGTCCCATGGGATAGATGAATCCGAAGACTCCGGTTTCTACAGTTGCGAGACAGCGATCCGTACTTACTTGGGTACGTATCGGTGTACGTATTGGTTCTTAGTTATGTACTTGGATCCTTCCTCTTTTACTCTAGCCATATTCGATCGGCTCGTTTGGTGTCTTCTTTTAAGGCTTTGGTCCTTACTTTGAATAGTTTTATCCACAGCTGGATAGCGTTGGGAACGGAATTATTTTGACGAGATTTTATTATTCGGCCTCTTTAAGCTATTGCGAGTCTTGCGACCACTATTGCACGTTCTACGCACGCTTCTATCCCATCTTTTTTTTAATAAGCGAGCATGGTTGGTCCTCCAAGGTGCTAGATTGCTCCTTAAGATACTAAGCCTCACCGCCACAAGGCTTGGAGCTTGGTTTGGAAACTTTCACTTAACCGCCCAAACCGTAGCGCTGTTCATACACAGTGAGCCGTACGGACGTGACAACGTGGGCACAGACACTCTCAATGAACGAAAACGGGCATCTACTATTTCCCTTTAAATATACTTAATATTTTAATAACTTTAACATTTAGCTGTAGTAAGAGGTAATACCATACTGTATGCTTGCATGCAGCCCAATTAGACCTCTTGCTTACACGAGACGGGTGTGAAGTGACGGCTGTGCTGTCGCGTTTCGTACGGATTGTAAGTAGCCAGTGGTCCATAGAGGTGGGAGGAGAAAGGAAGGCAGCGCATCATTATAACAGAGGTTATATAAAAATAGGTTTAGGCTATAAATGGTCAAAAGTATTCCGCATCTCTATGCGGAATACTTTTGACCATTAGAAGTGCAATATTGAACACAAACAATTCGGTTGGCTTCGCCTAGTCACCGTTTGTTAGCGAAGTTTGACAAACATAGGTCAGTTTGTACCTCTGTTCAGGCGTGTCTGACCTACGTACACAGTAGTAATGCTTCACACAGTGAGACTGAGAGTCGCCTACATGACTTCCGCAAAAACCAAGCACTCAAACTTATTTATGTTCTAACTTTACAAGTTTTATTTATTAATATATTAAAATTGGTTCCATGATTCCTAATAAATCCAAATATTACATACAACGAGCATTCGGAGCTTTTATCCCAACGAATACAATAATTATTAAAAAATTCCAATAATTGCATCTATGTAAGAATCATGTGTGTGACATGATTGTTACACAAATGCTAATATTGTTTGCACAGAGAACCTATCGGACCTAGTAAATAATAATAATATAATATTTATTAAGAAACAGCCTAATACAATATTTATCTAAAATATGTATTTCCATTTAAAATAATAAAACAAAAGTTAAATTAAGATTAATTAATTTTACAAATAAAATAAATGAAAAATATGTAAGTATATTATGTATTCAGTATGTTTTCATTATTCTTACACGCAAAAAGTTATTTATAAGATTAGAAATTGGCATGACTTACAATATACCAACTTTTAACCTGAAAATGATAAAATAAAAATAATGGTTCTCGGGGGATAAAATTTAACCGATTAAAACTGCGGGGTTCAGCTACAGTCCCATAAATTATTATTAGTATCACCTAAAAAATATGTGATTTTTTTTTTATCATTGTCACCAAACAAACTTTGGGAAGCCAGACCTATGTTTTTGGGTATTAGTAGGATTCGCTCTCATATATCAAACATCTGCTAGTAATACATCTCTCGAACTGTCTCACAGTTTGTATTTCCGTGCGTCCGTCTCCTGGTCCACGCGGCGTCAAACACCTAATTGATGGCTTGCGCTGTGTTCAGATGTCAGTAGTGTGTGTTCTTACAGATGGTTATTTGCATTTGTAGTTCTTGTAACAAATATATATTTGTGTACTTCTACATAATTAACTAGTCATCGAAATAGATGTAACTAGTACATTAACGAGTATTTTTTTAATATAACTGCTATTTTATATGTATTACGAAGTAATGATTACTTTATCCTACTAATATTATAAATGCGAAAATTTGTATGTTTGTTACTCTTTCACACAAAAACTACTGAACGGATTTTTATGAAACTTTACAGTAATATAACTTTTATATCAGAATAACATAATAAGTTAAAATTTATAGGATTTCTTTTTAATCCGAAATCCACGAAGGCGAAGCCGTGGGCGGAAGCTAGTTAATAAATAAATGTTTATTCTATTCTATTCTAAAGCTATAAAGATGTAAGAAATAGTACGATACTGAATTCTAGACGAAAATGAGGGCGTCAAGCCTGCATGTCCTCTATTCATGTTTCAGTCAGCGACGGTGTTCCCTCGAGTTTACTACTCGTTTGCCCCAAATACAGTAACCAATTCCTAGTAATTACATTGCCGTGTCGCAGTTTAGATTTACAGCACCAAATTACGATTAAAGAAGTTTCAGTCGCAGTCCCAACTTGTAGCAGGTACTACACTTACTTCACAACAGTTCAGTTCAGGCGGCAGCAGACCGCAGCAGGAGTTTCGGCGCCGTAATGAAGATGGAGGCAGCTGACGTACTGAAATCTCATCACAGACAACTGGGAAGTAAACGCGGCGCTGGTGTTTTATATATCGGAACTACGAGACTCAATGTGAATCATAATATAGTGTAAAGCAAGAACGTTAAAAAAACCTTTTTGTACGTCCTTGGTGTCTTATTAATAATATCATAAATGCGAAAGTTTGTTTGTTTATTTGTTTGTTACTCCTTCACGCAAAAACTGCTGAACCGATTTGACTGAAATTTGGCACACACATAGAGATTAACTTGGATTAACACATAGGATTTTTTATCCCGTAATAATGTTCCTATGGAATGCCGTGGGAAGATTTTTTATTTTGCACGGAATCGAAATTTACACGGGTGAAACCGCGGAACACAGCTAGTAAGGATATCAAATAAACAAATCTATATATACAATAAAAATGTAGAAGACTTCATTCTGTCTGTCTTGTGCGGCTTTCACGCAAAAACTACTGGACGGATTTTGATGAATTTTTTTTTGATAAAAAAGTTTAGTGTTCGGTAACATTTAGGCTATAATTTATCAATATGTATAATGATGCAGTCGCACAGTGTCTAAAATGACCTCAATTTCGGACATCATGCTTTTATATTTTTTTTGGAATGATAAAAGGTCTACAAAACTTCGACAAAAACTCCCATAGTTTGATCTATAATAGTTTTGGAGATATGTGAAAAATCGAGAAAACGTCATAGAAACCATAAAAACGGTTTCTACTCATTTTTTGTAGTGTTATATCCTTAAATCATCATTTCTTGCAGTGTTATATTATAGAAGGGTACTATATTATGTGCCCATTAATAAATAAAAACTGCAATAATTATTGCCTATAATGTGTCAAATTTTAATTTTCAAAATTATCAATATTATTTTTTTCTCGCAAATCTCTTGACGGCTACACTTCTTTTTAACGTTTATACATAAATTATATTAATAACTACTACCATAAAAAAAATCATCTGCGACTAACCTGGGATCTTAGAGATATTGAATTTTAAAGTTTTTAGCTGTCATTTTGAAATAAAATATGTTATTAAATTATTTACGTTGGATAAAATATTTGTAACAAAAAGAATTACTATAATTAAAAAGCTACAATGTATGTGGACAAATAATTACGTTCTATTTACACAAATATAGTAAATATATTGTAAAACAGAAATAGAAAAAAGATTATACATGGTTTTCAGTCTCTCTGAAATTGTCAGTTTTTATTTCAAAATATTAAGTAATGCTATTTGAATTAAATATCGACCATAATGGACCACAGAAAAAAAAATATTCGACATTCCGTACTTACATACTAACTACATGCAAATAAGTACTAAGGACAAGAAATTATATTACTTTACTAATTAAAAATGTAAATGAATATTTCTTAACTTTTATTTTAAAGTCAAATATCAATGTAATGTCATTCAGATCAATGATATTACAAAAAGTACTTTTGTAATATCATTGATTCAGATGGTAAATGGAAGGGGGTAAATCAAGAAATAAGTTCGGGCGCTACGATAGAGAACATCACATCCGAAACTTGGACTGTAATTACTACTATCACTGACATATTTCACTTGAGTCATTCAATCTCTATCCAGTGTCTAAAATGACCTCAGTTTCGGACATCATGCTTTTATATACTTTCTTTCAAATAATAAAATGTCTACAAAACTTCTATTAAAACTCCCATAATTTTATCTTTAATAGTTTTGGAGATATTTAAAACTACGGCCTACAATGTGTCAAATTTTAATTTTCAAAATTATCAATATATATTTTTTTTTCTCTCATAAATCTCTAGACGGTCGCATTTTGGTTGATGTTGTGCGTCCCAACTCAGGGACGACGAATGACGGCAATACTGCACGCACAGCTCTATCAGGCATGCATCGAAAACATTTGCTGAAATTTTAGGTATAGAATCATGGTTGATCATCTTCTGCATACAATTTTGTCTACAATCAATCATACAATATTGTGGGTTAGAAATATATTCCGAAAAGTTTGTCAATTTTTGTAAATCTGTTGCTGTCAAATACTTAAAAAAATATAATTGGTTCTATATGTCAGTCACCTTACACAAGATTTTTTTTCATGGTAGACAAATAATAGACTCCAGCACGGTTCCTATAGGTTAAGTTTATTAATCTGTGCTATAGGTATGTTGTCAGAGCAAGCGGGAGAGTCAAGGAATAAGTTCTGGCGCTGCGATAGAGAGCATCACACTCGAAAACTGGACCGTAAAACTACCATCACAGATTTATTTCACAGAGCGCTTGAGTCATCCGATCCCTATTTAACCTCACTGTCACTTGAGACTCGCAAACATAAAAAATCTGTTCCAATTCCCACACAAGTCATAAGTCTATTAAAAGTTACTACAGACAATATTAATTTTAACCCTTGCACAGATTATGATGATGTCGCGATAGTCACCGAAGAAATAATTATACAATCCGATAATGAAGATAATGCATGAGGTATGTACTTTATGAATTATCATTTTCATTATCGGATACATTAACGTACCACCATAGATCGAAATAAATAAATATTTAATTTTCGTTTATTGCCAGCCTTATTTCCATAGAAATCTAAGAAAACTTTAGAAATACAATATCTCAGAACTCCTATAGGATAACGATATAAAATTTTCACAGTCAAAAGATAATATAAATTAGCAAATTTTCATAACAAACTCAAATGCTGGATTGCACTGGACGGTTATTTTTTTTTATTTTTTTTCTAAATTTTACTAAATATTTTTTTTCTCAAATTTGAACGAAGATAGGTAAATAGTGATGTAACTTAAATGACAAAAATGTGTCAGTTAACTTGTATTTTACTCTAAGATATTGACAAAAACCGTTTTCATAGAGTTCAATGACCTTACAGAAATCATTTTTTTATCTGACAAATTAAAGTGAAATTTTAAATGAGTGTTTTTTGGGGGCCTTTATCATGATCTAAGGCATCATTTTCCGATATAAAAGCAATATGTCCGAAATTGAGGTCATTTTAGACACTGTGAGTCGGTATCTCGACTTGAAATACATTATAGTAGGGCAAAATAACGGATTGACAATATTTATTGTATTGGGACACCAAAAATACACAATATATAAATATTTTGAAGAGCTCTAAGGCAGGTAGTGACAATGTTTACCCCGTTGGTGTTTAATTAAAGAAACATAAGTATATTGTACAAACATTATATAGTATAAGGGGGCAAACGAGTAATCGAAGCCATTTTGATGACTACCCACGCCCATAGACATCCGGATAGAGGTTCCTCCCTCAATGGGCCACCTGCTACTAACACTCCGCACGAAACGCAACAACCGAAAGTTATATCATAAAAAAATATTACATCGAATTGCAAATCAATGAAATCGAAAGACATAATTAACAAATGTTCTTCTATTTTTATTATCCGTAACAAACTCTACATACATTTTTCTCATATTATAAGCCGTAAATAAGAAAAACCATGTACATAACTCTATCAATCTTTCTTCTGTATGCCTTCATAAGTAGATTTATTATTTCTATTGTAGTTATCCATGTGACCCATACTACACTCGCAGCGTTATCCCTTCTTCCGTCGGCCAGCAGGAGCGCGTCCGAGGCGCCTGCATCCATTTATCACGCGCACACATTCACGTGAAGTTCATATTTCATCGTCGACTTTAACATCAGCGGACGCGACACTGCAGCGTCCAGATTGTCTCTCTAATTAATTAAACATATCAACTGAAAGGCGTATAATATGGTACAGTACTCAGGGACGTGCGATCAGTTGACTACCGATGGCCATATACATACTAGGTAGGAGGTCTACGGTTTCCAGAAGTCGGTATTATATTGAGGGTCAGATCCTCCTGCTCTCTCACAGATGGGAGACATACCTGTTGCCTCACATTTTATTACTTATTGTCATAAGTTAGAGGTATTTTTTATACAATCGAGCAGTCTGAGCCATTTTCATGACTACCGACATCCGCATAGAGGCTATTTAGATGCGCTGCCCATCTTTCTCCTCCCACCTCCATGGACCGCCTGGTCTAGCTGGCTGGTCTCCTGTAAGCGAGAAGTACCTCCCAGGTCATGCCGGCCCAATTCGGCTGCATGCAAACACACAGTGTGGCACTACCTCTTACATTGGTAATTACAGTACTGTAAGTTTTGGGCAGCATGAGGCTTGCTATGGCCTCGATTGCTCGTTTTCCCTCGCGGTGAAGTTACGCGCGCACTACGCTTTTAAAGTTACTGTTTCAAACGATTTTACTCCTAAAATTTATTTCACACCGCGCGCCGTAACAAATGCTCTCTTCTCTAAGTTAACTCCAAAAGAAATGAACTTGTTCAATAAGTACTCTGTAATCAGCCCCGTGGTACTCGCATCTGTCCCGAAACAGGCTGCTAAAGACCATTACACCATGACCATTAAAATTTAACGCCTGAAACAAACATTTTCTTCAACTTAATCAAGATTGACTAAAGTAAGATTACATATATTTTAACAAGTAATAGTGTCTATCTAAAATAAAACCAGTATTAAAACAGTTTTCTTATAAGTAAAGGTATCTCCTCATTATTACATTATCTTGTTATACATTATCTAGATCTCAAAACATTAATGTAAATCTTAAATCGAGGTTAACTTATAACAGACGGTTTCTGCTTCAAAGCCAAAGCAGGACCTGATACAACAAAGGTAGTCCAGGATATAATAATATCTCCTTAAGTCTTAAGTCGTCCTGGACGAGTCTCAGATAAAGCCACTGCGCAAATCTCTTTGATTGGTTTCACTGGAACTTTGTAATATTAACATTGACATCCTTTATGCACTTAGCTGCTTTAGAATAATTGTAGATGTTGAGGGGTTGCAGTGCTCCTCAGATCTGAGATTAGATTACAGCTCAACATAGTGCCTGATCACCAGATGTAAAGTCTCTTCTTTGCAATGAGCTACTTGGTTTAGGAAGGGTTGTCACAAATATTATATTATTAGCTCATTAGTGTATTATTAATATATTATTCGCTCAGTTGGTGATGCAGCGGGTATAAACCGATACGATTAAGAAAGCCATAGTCTTCCTTCTTTTTTTAAATTTTATTATTAAAATAAGGAATACTTGATCCTAGTCAAACTTATACAGTTGTAAAGTTGCAAAACTTATAAACTAAAACAAATATATCAACATTTCGATAACATATTACTACAATGACGTAGCGTATCAAATACCGTCGCACTGCAACCAATTGTGATAGAACTCCGTAGCGCCGTAAAGCGAGGTCAGAACAATTGGGGGCCGCCACCGAAACTCGTAAAATGATATTGAGGCGCCATCTTGTTAGCAATTTCATCAAACGTGTATTATGCTAATTTATTGTACTAGTGACGGCTCCGACCGCCTTCTAGAGGCAAATAGAAAACTTATTTGTGGAATCGAATTGAACTATAAGCGAAATGCGGTGTTGTTCGTTACACTTTCACGCCAAAGCTACTCAACCTTTGAAACTTTGTACACATATTCCTCGTTGTATTAAAAATTATTTTTATTAAAATACAAAAAAATATATTTTTTAGAAGGGTCTAAAAAAATATTTTGACAGTTCTATATGAATGTGATGTTCATTCGGCTTCAACGCGAGTGAAACCGCGGGAAAAAGCTACTTTATAATAAACGATATCTCGACTGAGTTCTAAAATAAATAGACAATACAAACTTTAGACAATTAAGCATAAATGAGGCCGGCGCCATTCAGGAACATTTTCTCGCACCCTGCAGACACGCGCCGCGCGCAGTAACGCAGGTTCGGATGGCTTAAAGAGATGGATCTCATTCAGCACGACTGCTCGTATATATCTTGCATGCCTTGTAGTTTAATTATTACATTACATAAGCATGCTCAAACAAAGATTGCCGGATGCGAGCTCCAGGGCTCCAGTCCCGGGCCGGATTAAACAGTGTTATTGGAATTTTCAAATAAGACAGTTGAAAGTCCAGAAAGTGTATCCCCCGTGCCTGAGAGAGCACGTGAAGCCGTCGTACTACCGTCACATCGTAAAAAACCAACAGGGAACAGAGAGTGCAGTTGAGTCTGCGCACGCACTTTCGCACTATAATATTTTTCGTGTATGCTAAAAAACTCAACTACATATTTGTTTTTTTTTTTTTTCATAATGGGGGGGATTTTCGGTCGGAGCCATTTTCATGACTACCGACGCCCATAGACATCCGCGTAGAGTCTATACAGATGTGTTGCCCTCCTTTCACCTCCCACCTTCATGTTCATGGGCCACCGGCTACTTACACCCCGCACGAAACACGACAGCACAGCTGTCACTTTTTCGTCTCGTGTAAGCGAGAGGTACCTCCCCGGTCGTGCCGGCCCAATTCAGCTGCATGCAAGCATGCAGTGTGGCACTACCTCTTTCCTAAATTTGTATCCTAATAATTATAAAAGTATAGAACAGATTTTAATGGACACAAATAAACATTACAATCTTCGATAATTTTCCTTTAGGATAGATTTTACGAGGGTGAAAACTTGATACTTATCTACAAAATAAGTTGTTTTTGAAACAAATTGTTGGGAATCAAATTAACAATAGCTGACACAGAATACCTTTTTGTTACAAAGAGGAGCTTTAATGAATAGGTTTGGGCAAGAAAATACTTTCCTTTACAACAACAGTATCGCGTACATCAGTACTGTAACATCAATATCATCATCTTTACAGAACATTTTAAAAAAGTACCGGCGTAAAGTGACAGCTGTGTCGCGTTTCGTGCGTTGTGTGAGTAGCCGGTGGACTATGGAGGAGGAAAGAGGGGTAACGCCTTTGTATAGCCTCTATGTGGAAGTCTATGTCTATGTCCTCTTTTACTATAAAAAAAGTATTTAATGTTCATTGAGCTATTGTAGACACACGAACTGTCGCTGCCATGAACAGAGCCCTCCTCGAGTTCCGATGTGAGCCGGGGAGTTGCGAGCCTCTTTTCCTCCTCGAGTCTGTGACGTCATTTATTTCCCCGTAACCGTTTATTGCGTTTTTTCCTCCTCTCTTGTTTCTGAGTAAACGTCGATTCTAGCGACCAATTGGACAGATAAAATAAAAACAGATTTGAAATAAATGTTGCTACTTTGAAAGAAATAATTTAGGCTTATGTAACGACGTTTTTTATTCTTTTTAATAAAACATACGACATTATTCATTTAAGATTTTTGTAGGACTTTGCAAAACTTTGAATTAAAAAAAAATTATTAAATGGAATTTATTTAATGTTACATATATATTACTTTAGACCACTTGTTTGTTGATATAGATTTTTTCTTCTCTCTAGGCCTTTTAAAATGGTTTTTGCCAGCCATCAGCCTATAGCCGTCCTGATCCTAATGCTGAACGTAGGCCTCCCCCATTTGTACAAAAAAGTGATAGCTGTGCTGTCGCGTTTCGTACGGTGTGTCAGCCGGTGGCCCATGGAGAAGGCAGGAGGATGGAGGGCAACGCATCTGTATGGCCTATGTGAGAGTCTGTGGGCGTCGGTAGACAAGGAAAGGGCTCCAACAGTTCTTTTGCCCTCATATACTATAAAGAAAAGCCCTTACTCTGTTACTACAGTCCAATACATATTAAAACACCTCAAATCATTGCAACCGGCGTCTTGCATCGATTATTCACGAGTAATCAAAACGGCCGGAATCGTATCGGCGAGGACACGGATTTCATAAATATTCAGGCGGGTCGGAACAACACGGAGCCGGAACAATCGGGCGTCTTACAGCTGCGCCGGCCCGCCATTACCATAATCGACCTGCCGCCCGCCTCATCACTGCCACGTCAATTTTGTAAGAGGTAGTGCCACGGCGCATGCATGCAGACGTTACCACCGGGGAGGTCTTTCGCTTACACACCGGCGTGAAGTGACAGTTGTAATGGCTCTGACTGCTCCTACTTGCTTGGACCCAATATCATAAAAAAAATCATCACTGGTATCAATAAAGGCTGGCAATACACAATTTAATCATTTATTTATTTCAATTACAAAAAACTTGTTTTGACAGCTAAATAGCCAAAACATACAGAATTAAATAAATACATATAGCAATAAACATTAAATTTTTTTTTAAATATCCAAATATTTGGTATCTATATTTTCTATTTTTTATTATCTATATTTTCCAAATATTTGGTATACACCTTAACAAATTGCCTTACACTTATTGTAAAAATATCGACAGTGGAATCTGATATTAAGAATTTATTTAACTAAGCAGATAAGGTAAGATTTTATCTGCATATAAAACTATCTTTCAAGATACGTCCGTGTCGCAGATCAGATATATTTTACCATCAAGTATCTGTGCTACTTGACAGTAAAATATATCTGATCTGCGTCAGTGTGTGTGGTGCTCCTTGAGTTTAGTATAGAGAGCGATGTGGACAGATGTCTGCGCAGATACAGATGTCTTACCGCATCTGCATACTGTGTGACAGCCATTCTCTCCGATGGGCCTGTTACAGAGGCATGATACTGCCTCAGATACTGTTCACCAGACTTGTGAGGACTTTTCTGTCTTCGAGTTTAAGGAGACGATAAAGGGACCGTCCCCCGTCTTTTCCCGCAGCTGGGAAGAAAATGCACCGGAAATTATTTTTGTAGCAAAAAGATTGGATTACTTTTAAGAATTACACACGATCAAAGACAATTTAGGCGCAGGACCGATGTCGTAAAATATCTCCGAGATACAGGCTTATAACACGCAAACATCCTGACTTAGGACTGTTATTAAAGACTTAACAATTCAACAACACTTTTTGGCACGCCAACCAACATTACGGCACACGGCGCGGAACAACAGTCTGTGGCAAAGATGTTCTTCCCCGAACAACGCACGCCTTATTTCTTCAAAAACTATCTTAAGTTTCCTTTTCTCTTCAATTTCGCAAAGTGAGTCGGAATGAAAATAAATATTAAACACAATCTTTTCCTCGTAGCCAGGTAAATGATAAAAAGCCCTTTTATTTCTAGAGTATCACTATGAGATAAGGCTTTCTTACGAGTAGTTTAGACACAGGAATACTTTGAAATAATATTACCTGTTGTGTACATTTGTATATTACGAGTATGTACGGAATAACAGCTTTAGCAGTAAGAGAGAGGTATTTTGTAAGTAGGAGGAGGGAAAAAGAGCAACATGTGTACCTACCGATTAAACAGATGCCTACGGATGTCGTAAAAAAAGATTTCGATTACTCGTTTTCCCCTTATTTAGAAATAAGAGGTAGTGCCACACTGCATGCTTGCATACAGCCGAATTGGGCCAGTTGACTCAATAGAATCTTGTCCAAATAATATTAAAAATGCGAAAATATGTATTTATAGTTGTTATTTATATGTATTTATAATAATCAATATTAGTTCAGAAATAAGGAGAATATGTTTACTTTTGGATAGTTTCGTTTCATTAAATATGGGACAAGTAGTATCTACCTTCTGAATAATGGGAAAGTCGTACCTATCCACTATCGACTATCGATGCCCTTCACTACGAGAATTGTAGATTTTTTACTCTGATGCGTACACTGACCTCGATACTTATGGACTTCCGAACTTGCAGACGACCATTACAGGTATTTGAACAAATATCAGTGGTACCGATAAAGACGATGTAATTAAATAGTCTAATTTGCATGACTGGCGTAACATTCTGATAGTTTATAGTTTCGAAATAAGTCCAGGCTTGAAAGCTTGGTGAAAACGCGATCAAGTTTGTTCTTTTGTAATTCAACAAATCGAGTCAAAATTTATATTTGTTCTTCGTGAAACAAGGTGTTACATTTCTATGACTGACGATATGAAAGAAAAACCCAACAACATTTTATTCCGACCCAGGAATCGAACTCTATGCATCACAAAATGCCTGTAACGTTTTTAGAGTAACGAAGCGAACTATCAATTCACTATAGGTACTCTTAGCAGCAAAGACTTACTCTACAAACTTCTTTTTCTGTTTTATTTAAGTTTGACAATGTGTTTGCTCTGCGGTGTTTGCTAATTACAGCACTAAGTTTAGGTATAATCTGTAATTAGGTGGATGGAAACAACCTCCGACCGGACTTGGATTGTTTGTCGGTCTGTGCAATTGTTTCTCTTGTAGCTCCGCACCTCATATATTATTTACTTGTATTTGTGAAATGTTAATCAATACTAAATGGTTATTCACGACTTTATATGGTACTAGCTGCGCCCCGCGGCTTCGCCCGCGTAAATTTCGATATCGTGGAAAATCATTCCATGGCATCCCTCAGGAACATTTTTTCGGGATAAAAGCTATCCTATGTTACTTCTAATACCTCCAAGAACATGTGTACAAAATTTCATGATGATCGGTTGAGCAGTTTTCGCGTGAAAGGGTAACAAACAAACTTACATTCGCATTTATAATATTAGTAGGGATTTCTATAAACATCGTTCTTTTTAGATAGATCATACGATCAAAACGGCGAGCACAGTTTTAGTTAAATGCGATGAAAAGTTTCAAAACAAACTACTATAACCTCTTAGTGACATTGACGCAAACAAAATGTCCGAAATATTTTCTTATCCATCTGATTACAACAGTCGTATCTCTTGGAAGTTGTGTTGTAAATTGTACAAATAATACAAAGCACTTTGTTATCAACCTGATCTAGACTGCTGTGCAGGATATCTATCTTTGTGATTCAGACCCGCGTCCTAGATACCGACGGACTGAATTTGAGATTGTAAATTGTAGGGTACTTCTGTGTTGTTTGAGTTATTCTACTTGGTCTTTGAAGTTTTCCATAAAACTTTTACTTCGCAGTAAAAGTGTTAAAACCCATCAAGAATTTTAAACTCGGCAAAAAATTAAAATATAGTTAAGAGTCACCAAGGTGTCTTGTATTTTATAGATTTCAAAATATAAGATAACTTTGGACGTGGAAAAACAAATTTCGTTATTAATGAAAAGCAATAAAAAACAAAATGTATTAAATTGAAATAAACAATGGAAGCGATTTTAAACAAATAGTAATATCAGAACTCACAATCATAACGGTTGTGTGTGCGAATATTAATTAATCAAAAATGGCGGCGAATATTAAAAATATGAAATGTCAGCGGCAAAAATACATTACCGAGTACAGATAAAAAAGATTCAGTTTTAAAGCCATTCGTGAGTTGTCACGAGGGATGTTATTTATTAAATTACCTTTACTTTTTATTTAAACGTCTGATGCTCACTTGTACCGGCGTGTTATTTTGTAAGTGCTGTCCTTCAACAAACTTCAACCTGAATAAATACCGGGTGCACTTACAATGTTTACAATATGACATTAAATATGACGCACATACAAATTTCATTACAGTATTGCACTTAAAAAGGCAAAGTTGTTATTATCGTAAATGTATTCATAATTGGTTGGTCTAGATTCTAGAATCTTTAAAGTCGAGCGAGCGATCTATTTTGTAATAATTTTATTATAAGGTAGGACGGGGACGATTTTTAAACCCTTTTTTTAACATCACTTTATTTAAATAATAAAAAATTCAATGAAACTTTACTCATAAAGTATTTTTATGGTGTATGGGCAAACGAGCAGTAGGAGCCATTTTCAAGACTACCGACGCCCGTAGATACCCGCATAGAGACCATACAGATGCGTCTCCGTCCTCGCTCCTCACACCACCATGGGCCACCGGCTACTTACACACCGCTCAAAATGCGACAGCACAGCAGTCGCTTTACGCCGGTCGAGGTCTCGTGCAATGTGAAGAGTATGTATGACATAAGTAGTTAAATGGTACTTTTTACTTACTATTTCAACATTACTGTTACTTTATAGCTGATACTATCGCTTATAGGTTACAAAGAGTAACGTTAAGAAAAGCGAAAACAAAACGGTGTCAATATAAATAAATCATTTAATAGCCCAATACTTCTTAACGCTACCAACAATAGCTAAATTTACAATACTAATATTGGCTTCAATTTGCACAAAACCGAAATGATTTGCGGCCGTGCGGCGGCGGCTTATTCAGTGGTGTGTGCAAATATTTGAATATCAACTAGTTTGCACAATTTTGACCAAATCATAATAACCGAGGCCGCCCCAGTCCCCAGCGGCACGGTTTCAATTTGGCTTGTACGGGTCGTATTATCCGACAAATACGAGGACGCACGCTGCACGTACCCGTACCGTTATACACCTTACACGGAGAGTTTGTGCCTGTCATCGTATTATTCATAAGATATTAGTTTTTACTTTTATTAGAACATTGTCAATGTTATTTTTATTAGAATACGTCCAATATAGCTTCATTATTGTTAATTTCAATATTATATTTATTTATACGTTGCGTACAAAATATAGTTTAAGTCAGTGCATTGCGTTCGGCAGCACATTCGGTGTAGTATGCGTACGGGAGCCAAAATTTGTAAGTACCTAGTTCACTTATGGTATGTGGCTATTACAACACAGACTCACATACAAGCTGCAACCATGACTTTGTCCTGTAATATAATATTTATAAACTTTATTAAATAATAACATTATTCTACTAATATTATAAATGCGAAAGTTTGTATGTTTGTTTGTTTGTTACTGACACAACACGCAAAAACTGCTGAACCGATTTTCATGAAATTTGGGAAACATAATAATAAAAAATATATAATAAAAAGGATAGTTGGATAGCATAGTTTTTATCACGATAAAATGTTCCTATGGGATGCCATGGGGTTATTTTTTATTTTCCACGGGATTGAAATTTACTTTATTTATTTTATAAATGTTACGCAAAGTGCTGGATATGATCAAGTACAATAAGAATTATTGTGTATATATGCCACACTTTATGACATTTTTATTCGCACTTCGTCACAGACAGATTACATGACTTTATTATACCACGTGAGGTCAAAAGGTCATATACGTGTCATTGCTATATACTTTAGTAGGACTCGTAAATAAAACAAACCTCGATTAAGTTCTCTTCTGATAAAATTCGTTGCGGGTCCCTAGATGACTTTAATTTTCCCTCTGGTTCTGTGGGATTTGAAGGTCCATAAGTGACCGCTGTCCATCCTGGACTCAGGCCCAGCAGCGGAGGGCTAAACCCGACGTAAAAGGATAACACGTGTCTGCAAGCTCCGGTAGGCGCGAATGAGCAACCTGTTTGAAAAGTATTCCCTGAGCGTATCTGAGTACAAAAATTCTCCGCAAATGTAAGTGTTAATTAACTAAATAACTTATTATAAAAGCATTTTAACTAACGATCCTATCGAGCAGTCGACACGAACAACATGTTGTTAGCGGCTAATGGTACTTCGTGCTGAAATCAGAGCGCTGTGCAGAAATACATCGCATTTTCATCGTGCCATTAGAGTATGCGACGGTTATGCAAATGGTGAAAAAGTTCGCGTGTGGAGTCTTAATTGTGATTAATATTACGGCGCCTCGTTCTGGCGCGGTTTCTGGAAGCGCCTCTAGAATGTTGCAGCTGTGTAATGAGGTTGGCGGTCAGCTCTGCGCCGCCCCCGGGGCTGGGGTCGTGTTATTTACATGTTGCGTTACTGGACGAGTGCTGTACAATTACTTTTTAATAGTGTACAATAATTAAAACTAACCTAGTTGGAAGTCTTAAATATATGGGTATAAAATGTTTGTTTTGTCACTCACCTTTTTCTGAGAATTCTCAACAAATTTCCTTAAAACTTTATTAAGAATTCTCAGAAAAGGTAGTGGACAAAAAGCCTGAGCAGCACGCGCCAGGAACTGCTTAAAACAAAATAAAGAATTGATAAAATCTTGGGTTTGTGAGCCCTTCCTAATTAAAAAGCTTAAAGTTTTTCAGTTTATGCTTTCAAAATAAATGAAGCCAACTTGGCGTAGTATGAAAGTTTAGCGTGTAAAGAAAGGCGATAATATTTATAAGACTACACCACCAGTGAGGTACCTCTTGTTGACATGACAAAATAAGTTGAGTTTCCGATGGGCTGTTGGAGGGTAGGAGGGAAGAAAGGCATATTTTCAATAACAATTATGCATGTGTCTATGGACGTCGGTGGTAATTTTTTTTTTTATTTGTTTCATCAACAATTGTTACACTGTGCACTTAAGACTAAAAACATTAAACAAATAACAGGTACTAAGTGGACAATCAATAACAGATGAACACTGCATGACTGGGTGTATATCGTCTCGTCTATAAAAATCTATAAGAAAATAGCATTCGATCAGCATTTTATGTGCGATTATTTAGATTTATAGTGTAGTGAGAACATGAAGGTACCTGTCTTCCCCGTTGTTCTGATGAGGTCAAGCTGAAGGATTTAACGAGCAGCCAGGACCAACAGCACGACCACGCTCCTCTGACGCTGGAGTGGACATGACTCTCGGAGATTCGAAAGCTTTGACATAGGTACTTAGGTCTATAACATAGGCCTGGCTATGAACTGTATATTATATTGTTTTTATATTTTGTAAAACAAACGCAGTTGTAATTAGTATTTGGATAAGCTATTAAATGAAAATATGCTTGTACGAACTTGACTTGTGATTAATAAATGACTTCAAGCGTCCCTGACGCGGCATTTATTCACATGTGTGTGTTTCCCCTCATGCTTTTGTTATGTGTAATTTCTATCTAATCGTTCTGTCTGGTAAATCTGTATTGATCACATTAACACTTGTATTATACAAGGTTGATAAATGCGAAATCCACTAAATAAAACCATATATTTAGTGTATCATTTCCAGGCTACACAACTATAATCAGATCAATCAGAGCAATAGTTTAGCAACAGGAATTTTTTAAAGCTTTTTCTCACTTCGTTCACGCTGTATTGCGTGACAGCCGACGCGGCCGGCCGTGGTCATTCACCCCGTGCCCGGTGTAGCCGCCCGGTACAAAGAGTGATAACATTTTTTCGCAATTTAACTTGTTTGAAAAAAGTATGTTCGTATAGTTGTCGTAAGCTCCTTTTTAATAGTTTCGGGTTAACTGTAGGCACTTATAGTATATATGGTTTCATTTAATGCCTCTCGCTTTTATCAACCCTGTATATTTAACAGTGTTAACATTGAATAGAGGTTACCATTTATCATTTATCACAACATTACATTAAGTACGTATATAATGATATTTTCGGTGCATCAACCACGCTATATGAAAGAACAGACGTTCACCTACACAAATATTACTGTAGTTAGTTTAATAGTGACTACTTAGTACGGCCGAATTGATGCGAAATCGGTAGATCATCGTTGATCATAATCAGCGTTGTTAGATCCACTATTGGACACGTCTCTTTCAATGAACACCAAGAAACCCAGGACCGACTACTACATGGAGATTGTCTCCTTGTGACTCTCCTCACTTGTGAGTTCTCTCTCCTTCGCCATCCCAAACTCTCCCTCTAGCTGCCCCATACGTGTATATTACTATATTAATTAACTCAATATAATCTTAGCAGCAGTCTTAATGCATTCAATTTGGATTCAGATATTGGAAACTCGCATCTGAAATTAATTACGTCAGCCTCATCATTATCAAATCCATTAATATATAATACTACATTTACTATATAACCTTTTGTATTATTTATTTCATTTTAACAAAACTACACACAAAAGCTCCTCTCCAGTAAGCAACGTTAACGAACTTTCCATGACGTCAAAGCTCTGCGACAAAGGTTAAAAGCTGTAACTAAGAACCGTCAGTGCGGATCAATGCGTGCATGCGAGCGACACCTGTCACATGCAATGCGTGCGCGTTAACTATGCATTACATGCAAGCGCCTGCCACCAGACTTTATTGCCTTTTTATTTTCATAACATTTTTAATATTATTTTTGCTCACCGCTGAAATGAGGAGTTGATGTCGCACACAAGTATACTACCAACGACCAGCGCAGTTGGAACGTAGTGGACGCGCCGCGTGTTACACGAGCGGTAGCAGGTTCGAATCTCTAAAGGTTGTGGGTGTTCAAATATGGTTTATATGTACTCTTGAAATATTTTTTTTTTTTTATGGTATAGGAGGGCAAACGAGCAGTTGTAGCCATTTTCATGACTACCGACGCCCATAGACATCTGCATAGACTACAGATGCGCTGCCCCCCTTTCTCCTCCCACCTCCGTGGACCACCGGCTACTTACACACCGCACGAAACGCGACAGCGCAGCTGTCACTTCATGCCGGTCTCGTGTAAGCGAGAGGTACCTCCCCGGTCGTGCCGGCCCAATTCGGCTGCATGCAACCATGAAGCGTGGCACTACCTCTTACTAATATTTAGAATCTCCTATACTTTTAACAAAAATATATCCTTATTGCACTCCATTTAGTACCAGGTGTAAAACAAGTTCCAATGGTACTTAGCACAGAGCTAAAATATTTTGATAAGTCTACAGAATATTTATTTATTATTATTGTATCTAGATAACCATTAATAAGAGTTTGTTAGTGTAATGTTCTTTTTTTAGTAACGCAGGGGAATGCTTTTACGCACGCTACCCAGGAGCCCGGGTGCCTCAACCGGGAGCAGTGTCGAGCTCGACAACTTGGTTGCCCCTACCGACTAAACCCTTCAGCCGCTATAATTGGGGGGTTCCGGATCTACAAACAACAGGATCCCTCTAGCGACAGACTGGCCTCGGTGAATAGGCCAGACTCCACCTCCTTGGGGACTGTCTGGCTGCCTTTGCACAGTCGCTACTTCAAGTGGAAATCGTGCAATGGAGTCAGGATGGGAACAAGATCTGATAAGAACCGACTTGAAGAGCTCAACAGGTCTTCTGCGTTAAAATGATTAAGAGAAAATACATTAGATAAATATTTATTATAAGAAACAGCCCTGAATAAAAAACTTATTCTAAAGACGTTGTAACTACGATAAATTCTCTTCCACTTTTCCACATTTAACCACACAAATGCTTTCACACAAATTTATCATTTGAATGATAAATTAAAAACGTCCTTGTAGTCACCTCCAAACAGGACCGTCCAGTACCACGTTACATTTTAATAATTGTTGTTTGCACCGTTTCAAAAATGTGCAGAGATCAAACAGGTATTAAAATTAAATTCCCGCTGAACTTTGTTGATGAAAAAAGTTTTGTGGACTGCAAACATATTTTTGGTGGAAAATTTGACATCAGGAATACTTCGCCCGAATAGTTTCAGAATGGCCTTATATTATGAGCGTTGAAGCTGCAGAATTCAAAACTACCGCCGATAGAGACGCGATCTGACGTTAGTACTTTAATTTTTTGTTATAAAAAACCTTTTTTTACTGTAGTAATTATTGATGAAGTTTCTATGTCTTTTGCAAGTGTTGATAATTTTACACAAATTGTTTACCTTAGTTACGAAGACATAACAATTGATGAAGTTTCTATGTCTTTTGCAAGTGTTGATAATTTTACACAAATTGTTTACCTTAGTTACGAAGACATAACATGTCATATGTTATCTAGTTTTTAATTATAAAAAATGTTTCTTAGACAGGGTTTCTATCTTCGCGGGATCACTAGTTAAATGAAATACAGCATTTACATCAACAAGTAACTTGTTTAAACAATACCTGCTGTGGTACACAGCAGTACATAGTAAATAATAAAACGAACCAATAATAATAAAATATTCAATTAATAACCGTAATTCGAATACTGTTCGTAAATGGTTGTTTATTAACGTAACGCAACCACAATTCGGTTTACACGAAATCAGATTATCGGACCCGCGCCGCTCCAGAACTAACGCTTTTAGTAAATTGTTTTAATTTGACCCTGTAATTAAATACACAGCTAAACAGGTGCCCGGGGGAATACATTAGTGCTCAGCATTAACAATGTGGCGAACTGCTATTGAGGTATATTTCAAATAAATTTGGCAGATCCTGTGTACAATATAGCCTAGGAGCCCGCGAGCGACAGACTCGTCGTTTTATAAAAGCAGAAATTTTCTCGGTCGTCGCCAACACAGGTGAGAGTAAAGAAAATGTAAACTATAGTTTGTGCGCTGTAGCATGGTGCGGATGACAGTTTCAGGAACGTTTCGATTCACACTTTAAAATTGCCGTAATTTAAAAGTTACAACTTATTATTTCATATGTGAACATTACATCACTTCTTATCTGTAGTAAATTAAATTAAACCCAACCAAACTTTTCGAAACTTCAAATGAAAATTAATTGAAAAAAAATTATGCTAATTCTTATGCGTATAATGTAACTCTATAGTGATGGGATGAACTGCTACTATGGATAGTCGATGATTTTTTAAATAAAAAGCGCATAATGTGCATAGTTAAATTTTTCTTGTTAAAAAGTCTATTATAGGTACATTAATAAAACACGAGAATAACGGGTAACAAAAAAAAAACATTTATTCGTCTATGATATCGGAGTCATCAGAATTTTCACTACTACATTCATCATCTGTGTCTGTGACGGATATTATCAATGATGACTCAATTATATTGTCGATATGTATATCGCGATCCCAATCGGACTAATGTCCCTTTTCGTTTTCTCTACGACCTTCGACCACTCTTCTGGTAAAACTTTGTTTATGGCCTCTTCTAATAAGGTTAACATCTTATTTGCCGTAAATGGTGGCGAAGTGTTATGTCTTGCGGCGTGATCTAAAATAAATGAAGTCATTAGGAAAACGTATTTAATTCAATTCTTTCATAGGTAATCATAAAATTACACTTGAAGTATTTAGAGTCTGGTACTTCAAGTATTTTTTTTTTTAATAAAAATTCAATATGGAAAATGAATATTCAAAATGGTAAATCACGGCATAGTTAAAACAAAATCACTTTTCGTGTCTGTCTATTTATAATATGTATCTTTAAGACTACGTAACGCATTATGATGCTAGTAAAATCAATATTTAAAATAAAAAATATACCTTTAATTTGAGCCCAAATCAGCTCAATGACATTATACTCGGAGTGATAGGGCGGTAGTCGAAGGACCTGATGTCCTTTTTCTTTGGCCATCTCGTCCAGAGCATAGGTCGGAGTTGGTGGCTTATGACGCCGAACTAAGGCAATAAGCTCCGTCTTTAACATTTTTAAGTCTGCTTGAACTCCGTTGTCATTCAGCCACTTCACCATCTCGCTTTTGCTGTTAGATTGATTTGGGGGCTTATTAATTTGTTCCGAATGATATGATGCGTTATCCATAATTATGGTCATAGGCTCGTTTAAATTATGTAATAAGCCTATGAACCAATCTTTAAATTTTTCATAATTCATCTCTTCATGGTACTCCG
>LUGF01018934.1:252026-272244 GCA_001625245.1 Calycopis cecrops | reverse complement strand
GGTTGTTCCCGAGCCGTAGTTCACCAGCAGGATGGGGAACCCGTCCACCAGCTCCAGTGACATGAAGTCTGCAACAAAATAGCATCGTTAATGAAATATAATGTTAAATATGTAGTTAACTAAGTATGCTCCTTCTCAGTGCTATATTTAAGTACTAGTGTGGAGTCTTTTATCATCATCATCATCAGCCTATGTCAGTCCACTGTTGGACGCCACTGGCTTCGATCTTCGGCTAGCCTTTCCCACTTCCTGCTTACAGCTTTGCGTCTCATCGGTTCTGCGGCAGATATGACCGGCCCACTGCCACTTCAGCTTGCTAATCCGAGTAGCTATGGAGTCTTTAGTAAAATTATATTCTGGAACCCTTGATTCGAATTCTCATATCTGATGCATCTGCGGGAAAGGGAGCGGTCGCTTCCCATTTCGACCCCGAACGTAGATTTGTCGTCTGACGAACACTCATGTCAATTTGTTGAAGCTCATCTAGACATATAATAAAACAGTAAAATCCGTGTGTCTGTACATTGAATATATTTATATAAAACTAATTGGGGGCGATTTTAAAATAGTATTAGAACACTTTTCAATGTTTTTTTAATTTTTTTTTTATCTGTCTGTTTGTCTGGGCTAATCTCCAAAACTATTAGACGGATTCGAATTAAACTTTTTGTGGTGTATATATACTAAGCCTGTTCAACATCTAGAAGACTTTTTACTGCGGAAAAATAGCTCATTTCTACGGGAAATTCAGCAAATATACTTTACCCGACGGATTTGAAAATTTGAAAGAAGCAAACAACAAAAAAAAAAGTCGCAGGCACCAGCTAGTGCCATTTAATTAAAAAAAAATATGCTTCGGGCTATTTTACAAAATTTTATGGACACCATTTGGGACCAAAGACAAAAAAAACACCACCAAATCAAATAAAAAACTTTATAAACTAGTAAATAGTAGGTAATAAGAACTAATATATAGAAAACACATTCATCATTTGCTATAATATATAATTCTTGTGAAAGCTAACAAGAAAAATAATCATCAAAAATATTTTTAAGTACTATTTTTGTATCTGTTGTTTTTACTAATGAAAAATACATTTTTGCTTTCTTCATCCAATCCTTATATACTGACAATGCCCCGCGTTTTCACCTGCTTTAAATCTATGTTTTTATTAAAATACTGCTTTTATATTTATTGAAATATCATATAAAGTTATAAATAAATACATACATTTACATAGGTTTTCACAAATACCACATTTACTTATGTAAATAATATATGAGATGCGGAGCTACAAGAGAAACAATTACACAGACCGACAGACTACACAAGTCCGGTCGGATGTTGTTTCCATTCACCTAATTACAGATTATAAACTTAGTGCTGTAATTAGCAAACACCGCAGAGCAAACACATTGTCTTACTAACTTCAATAAAACAGGGAAGAAGTTTCTTGAGTTGCAGCGAAGTTTCTGAAATATATGTTCTCTACTGAAAATGTTTGCCACATTTTTAGACTAACGAAGCATGGTTTAGTCTAACAGTATGATAGACATTTGATATCGCAGGTTCGATTCCCGGATTGAAACAAATGTAAATGTTTTTTTATTGTAATTAACGGATTAGGAAATTAGACAAGTTACAATTTTTTGTGCTACAAACTTAAATTTTTTTGCACGATTTCTCGGATTACCATCTCTTAAGAATCATATACAATTTTAGCTTAGGTATTTTCGCTTTGTATGGGAGAGAAGAACTGTAAGTAGTCTTATGTGGATATATATACATACAATTATAATGTGTAATGGTAGATCTAATAATTGTTGTCGTTCAAAAAATAATTTTTATAATTCTATTTTCAATAAAAAAATTACATTTCATTCGTGTAGTGAAGGACTTCGATAGTCATATTGTAGATACGACTCGCCCCTTATTCATAAGGTATTTATAAGGTGGATACGCCTCGCCCCCTATTCAATAAAACGAAACTATCCAAACACAAACATCTTTACAAATTCAACGCGAGGTTCTGTTGTGTAAAGCTCTTGACAATGTAAGTGTTATATTAATTGTGTACAAACACAACAGCACCTGCTAACGGTAAGGACGTACGTACACATATTCTAATATAACGGCCATAGTTTTTTGTATGAATGTATGTTTTTTACACTTTCACGCAAAAGCTAATGAACGGATTCGAATGAGCACAATATATCATGATATGCAATTTTTTATTATTAGGTTTTTTGATTTCTGTATAGGAGCAAATATTCAAAAAGTCACCAGTATTAAATGTACAATAACCAATAAAACCAATCTGTATAACCTCTATGCAGATGTCTATGGGCGTCGGTAGTCATGAAAATCTCTGACTGCTCGTTTTTCCCCTTATAATACCTATAAGAAAAAAAATAGATGAGCTAGTACTCTCCGGCTTGTATGTAATGTAGTAACAAACACGTGTCTCGGCTACAATTAGTGTGCGCGCGCCCTAACTAATTAGATAAGACCGGCTGAGGCGGTTATCACGCCATCGCTTACATAAATCATATCGCCTGTCCGTCCGTGCGTCATTAAAAAATCATTACGTGTAGCAGGGCCGTAGCGACGCTAGCGAATACCCGTGACTTCGGTTGCCTTGTTGCATGAGTTTATTATATTTTATTATACAAAGTTTCAAGCCCTATTTCAGATTTATGGTTGAAATTTTCAAAAATATTTATTAGCTGATCTTTAGATTTGAGTCTAGATCTCAAAAGCTAATAATTTTAGTAAGAGTTAGAAGACCATGCTACAAGCAGCCGAATTGGGTCGGCAAACCGGGGAGGAGTCTCTCGTAGAGCGGCGTGAAATGACAGTTGTGCTGTCGCGTTTCGTGCGGTGTGTCAGTATCTAATGGCCCATGAATGGGAGAGGACGTTGGAAGGCAACGCATCTGTATAAGCTCATGTGGATGTCTATGAACGTCAGTAGTTATGAAAATTACTCTGATACTTTGCCTTATAGCTTATACTATTAAAAATCATACTAAGTTTAAACTCCTGGTACATATTTATTAAAAATCATCTCTAATTTAATCAGGTTTATCTATCTCTCATTATATCTCTGTCTAGCTCATAAAAGGTATCTGTATACTCAATTTGAACTAGATTGGTCTAGATTTTTGCGCGATTATAGATCAGAGAACACGCACGTTTCTTTCTATCATGAATATAGACGGACATATTAATATATTTTATTGCGTAGTTAACACATAATAAATACTATCTTTTTATAGCTTCGGGCGTCCTATCACACAAGCTATAAAAAAGATATAGCCTATATCTGCACAGTTTATGATTGACATATCCGTTGAAGCAGTGCTTGTGAAGATGCCTTGCCATCACACATTATCTCCGGCCTCAATGGCTGTAGTATTTATTATACGAAATGTCAGTAAACGCACGAAACGCGCCCGTATAGCGCGTCACGTCAATTACGCGAGCGGAAAGTTCTCGATTCCGCTGCAATGCCACAATAACGCAATATAATAGTAAGGGTTGTGCCACGCTGCTTATAGCCGAATAGGGTGGGCACGACCGCGGAGGTACCTCTCGCTTACAAGATACCGGCGTAAAGTGACAGCTGTGTTGTTGTAAGTAGCCGGTGGCCCTTGGACATGGGAGGAGGAAAGTGTGCAACGCATCTGTATAAATTGTATGCGGATGACCATGGTCGGTAGTCATGAAAATGGCTCCAACTGCTCGTTTATCCCTTTATACTATATTAAAAAAACGCACGGTATAGCAAAATCGTGCCGAAATCACGAATAGGATCTTTCGGGATCACGTCTCATTCCTCTGCATTGCCGCATTCCCATTGATCACAACACAAATGCCTCAATGTAACCCTGTTAACGCTCCCCTAACTTGTTTAGCCGGACCCCGGCCGACCGACCGACGGCCCTCCAACTTCGCAAAAGTTGGACCTCCCCGCAATACATTGTTATGACGTCACACATTACTTTGAGCTAGATGCCAGATTAGTTTTAGACTTCTATTTTCACGCTTTATTGTTGTATTTTAAGGATTTTAAAGCATTTAAACCAATGCTGATCGTTTAGAATTTTATACTATTGTTTAAGAATATGGATGCAATGTTGTTTTTTAAGGTCATATTAAAATATTTATGTCACTTCTAACCGTTTTAGTCAGTTTCAAATCCTTTTTAAAATATTTAAGCCTTTTTGTCATCACAAAAAGGCTAAATAAATGAAAAGGATTTAAAATATGTTCAATGCCAGATCAATTATTAAAAATATGATTTGACCTATAAATCTCTTTGTTAGAAGTCTATGCTCTATCACTAGACTTGAAATAATGGGCTAAACAAACTCGATGAGTTACGACTTACGAGTAGGTACTTTTTTTAAATAATAATTGTTAATGAAAATGAAATTTCATTAAAATTTATTATTACACCCAAGTAGCTTAGGAAAAGGATCATATTCCACTGGTGGGTCTTCAATTAATCTAATATGAAGCATATTAGCTATAGAAAGATAAGACACACACAGTCATAGATTTTTAATAATACACTAATTGGATTGAATTTTCGCCGTCTTTATAAAAAGACGATCTAATAAGATTAATATCGACTTAAGTTCTGCACTATCAGTAACACTTAAGTCGATATTAATTAAAGAAAACTCGAACAAACCGTAACATAAACCGATATCGCTAGAAATACGAGCAGTATATTTTCGGTATTCGAAAGCGTTGATTTTCAAGTGCGAGGACTTAATAAGAATTAAGCGTTCCTCATACGTGCCGACGCGGAAACCACTTACAGGAATTGCCAATTTGGCGCAGCTCGATAAAATATTTGATATACAGCCCGTGCTGGGGACATTTATGATTTCACTTTTTGCCATTTAAAAACATTGGCCGCTAAACGGCGGATGTTTTTTAAAATGTTTTGAAAATGGAATCGGTGAATTGTTGGTATCGGTGGAGTTTTGAAAATGGAATTGTTCGCTGGTATATTGTTACTAATATCAATATTAGGTCTTTTTGAAAATGGAAACACTTTTTTACCATTTAAAAACATTGGCTACTAAACGGCGAATGTTTTTTAAAATGTTTTGTACCTAAATAGTATCGTTTCGGTAGTGCTATTTTGAAAATGGATTTGTTTGCCGGTCAAATATTGTTCTAATGTCAATATGGGATATTTTTGAATATGGAATCATAAGTTTCAAAATTGTTAGTATCATTGGAGTGATTTTTAAAATAGAATTGTTTGTCGATGAATTATTGTTCTTATTATCAATATGAGGACTTTTAAAAAATTGAATCTTTTGCTTTTAATTTGCTAATTTGCTAGAGTCAGTTTTTAAATTGTTTTACAGAAGGTTTAGAAATGTATAGTATCTACCTACTTATATGTTAAAATAAAAGCGGTATCAGCTGTCAAATAGCAATAAAATATAGCCTATTATTGGAGGAAGAAGAGTCGAGATATCAATTAGATTTTTATGTTTTTTGTCAAAAATATTGTAATGTAATTAAAATGTAATTCCACATAATCAATCACACCCATACAAGCATGACGTCACGCCAAATAAAAGATATAAGCCGTTACAAAATCAGGCAAGTTCGAAAATCGATTAACTATTTCTGTGACTGATCGAGGTTAAGGAATCTATGGTTTAATTATTCACCATGACAAAGACTTTACAGCAATCCACCAGTTAACACCATGGAACACATCCAACACTAATATTTAGTATCTGTGGCTTTGTTTTACTTCCATTGTTAATTGTATGTTTGGAGTAGCTTTTAAGGATTATTTTATTAGTAATGTTCAAAACTTGTATGTTGTTTGTTTTCACAAGGAAATGCTTTTGAACAAAGCCATAGGTAGCCCATAGCCTATAGGTTCTGGGATGGGTGTGTGGGACTGGTGTATGAACCAAACACCTCCTACACACGGCGCGGGGCGCCATCTAGGGTTGTCAGGTGGGAGTCGCCGAGATTGTCCCGATATTTTGTGTGGATAGAGAGATATAAGAAATTTTAGTCTTCCCATCTAATAACCCTAGTGCATCGGTCCCTATAGAGGAAGCAACAATCGGTAAGGATCGTGACATTTTATCCCAGTTTTCTTTGGACCCCATAATGGCCTTGGCATGTAGATGTTGTCATTATTAACTGTAATAAAATGAAATGTAGCACTATTTATACAGTCTACAATTAAACAGAATATAATTGAAACTAACCTTTAATACATTAATCAGATATATCAATTGATTACCTTGCCGTCTAGGTTATGTATTAATTACTATTCTCATTCGTAAGTCAGGGAGCTGGCAATAACTCTGATATCTTATCTCAATATATGTGAATAGAGATGACTAATTAGAATTTAAATTAAGTTACTTACGTGGTATGAGATAGTGCCATGCTGTATGCATGCATTTATGCAGCTGAATTAGTACACGATTTTTTTATGATATAGGAGGGCAAACGAGCAGCCGGAGCCATTTTCATGACTACCGACGCCCACAAACATGCGCATAGAGGCTATACAGATGCGCTGCCCTCCTTTCTCCTCCCACCTCCATGGGCCACCGGCTACTTACACACCGCACGCAGCGCGCCAGCACAGCTGTCACTTTACGCCAGTCTCGTGTAAGCGAGAGGTACCTCCTCGGTCGTGCCGGCCCAATTCGACTGCATGCAAGCATGCAGTGTGGCACTACCTCTTACCAAAATGCCTGTGTAAAGTGACAGTTATGCTTTCGCTTTTCGTGCTGTGTCTAAGTAAATAGCCGGTGGTCCATTGGGGGAAGGAGGAAGAAGAGCAACGCATCGATATTCCCATTCGTATATCTAGGATCTGGTAGTAACTCTGATTATAATATTATCGGATCTGATATCTTATCTTAATATATGTGAATAGAGATGACTAATTAGAATTTAAATTAAGGGTGCCATGCATGCATGCAGACATGCAAGGAGTTGGATCGGCACGACCAGGGTGATACCTCTAGATTACACGATACAGGCATAGTGATAATTGTACTTTCAAATTGCGTGCGGTGTGTAAGTAGCCGGTGGCCCATTTAGGGGGGGGGAACGAAGAAGAGCAACGCATCTGTAATCTGCATAACCTCTATGAACGTTAGTAGTCATGAATATGACTCCGACTGCTCATTTTTCCCAAATGCTGTACAGAAAAGGGAGGTAGCTATTCGTAACTTAACTTTTAACTAGCGCACAATATCATGTTAAACTTTGAACCGGCGCAACCGAAATACGTAACTAATTTGCCACGTAAGTTTATAATAGTCTAATCGAGACTTTGATTGGAAACTGTTAAAGCTCTAATTACGTTAAAGTTGTAATTATGTTAAAGTGGTTAAATGCGGTGATATCAAGTTAGGAGATAAATATTCACGGTTGAGCAACAGATGTTCTTGGATTGTAGTGAAGTAGGAGCTACATGATAGGGGAAGTGCATCTCATTGGTATGTACACTAACAGTTAGTGTGTATACTTACGGTACACAAATACACAATGCTGAGTTTTTCGTTTCGTCGTTTATTGTAAGTGTCCCGTGGTGGCATGTTCAACCACAGACGTGAGGTCCCGGATTCGAATCCCGTGTCGGACCAAAAATTGTTTTAGGGATTTTTCAATTTCTAATAACAGTCCGGAGTCAGGAAGTTGGCGGTGGTACAACTCCGTGCCTCGAAGAGCACGTTAAGTCGTCGGTCCTGCACCTGATTGCTCTCCGGTCGTGTCGGACGGCCGTCCCATCGGAGAATGAGGGAATAGAGAGTGCACTTGTGTCTGTTGCCCAGATGGCATTTATGGACATTATTTATTTATTATTTCCCGAAGTGTATATTGGATAAAACTATATCAGACGGCTCGGAACCACGGCTGGTGTAACCCAGTCGAAACGTCGGGCAAAGGTATATATTTTGACCTTTAATTTTTACCGTGTTAAAACCCGTAAAGTAATTACAATAAAACTATATCAGTAATAATAAAGTAATATAAATCAGTCAAATACCTATTACAATATCTAAAATACAGTAATATTTTCATATTTCACGCTATTTTAATAATGGTGTACTTATCTACAGCAGCTAGGCATTAAACGGGATAATCCCATCTAGATAATTAATTAGGTCTAATAATAGGGCATTACGGCGCATTTCTATCTGGTGGAGCAGTTACGCCAAATTAACAGCTCAAACGTAATTACGTGGAAATGATTAGCGGGTTGATGATGATTGATGTGGAATCACCTTAATTATTTACTACAATAAAACTACTTCAGCGCTGGATTAAACACTGGCGGGGCCTGGTGCTTAAAATCTTGGAAGTTCAGAGGGGGCCCTTTTGACAAAATTACAAGAAATGATCTTAAGGCTCTTAAATTTTACGGGTCCCGAGGCTGCAGTACTGCTAAGGCCCCATCTGCATCTGACACTTAAAGTGTATCTGTCCACTAGAGAGGATAAGCCTCTACCCTTTCACGCCATTCTGTACCATCATGGGCATCCTTTATCCACTTTTTTGCCATTGGCATCCCATGATTACATTTCTTTTGCTTTCTGGCTGGCGCAGTGGTACCGGGCTCGGATAAGCTGAGCATGTAGCGCCAGGGGTTGCGGGTTCGAATCCCGCCTTGGTCATGGATGTTTATCTATGTATTGTATGTATTTCTATAATAAAAATCTTAAATATATAAGTATATTTTTTTTAATTTATAAAACATATTAAATATATTCCGTTGTCTAGTACCCGATACCCAGGACCTTACGGTACTTAGCACGGGGCTAAGCTAATGTGGTGTGTAAAGGCCACAAATATTTATTTATTTCTCCTGATTCATATACCAACTTCGGTTGCGAAGACTTTTACGGACTGTAGCACCGACTGCGGTCAAGTTCAATCTGATGATGGTACGACAGTCTTAGCCTCGCTCTATAGGCCCAGCCGAGGTCACTGATGCTAACAGATCCAAGGTCACCTCAATGGTGGCGTTCTTGGTACCTAAGTATTACGTAAGCACTGAAAAGGAGTGGGGGGATATTTGCTTTGCTTATTTCTTTGCAAATTCCAGCAACATATACACAGAATTTTGATGACAATGGGGTGGGAGTGGGGGGGTTAAGATTTCAAAGAATCTGCTTAGGTAATACTTGAATGATCCCTGAATAGTAAATACGAAAAGAAAATACTCACCTTGTACATCAAGAAGCGGGTTGTACCGCAGCGGCCCCACGTAGAACACGAGGCTGTTGCTAGCGTGTGACGTCACACTCAGCGTCACTCGTCCCTCGTGGCACGCGGGGGGAGGGGGGTACATGGCCCACCCGTCCCCGTGGAAGCCTATCGAGGTCCGCTCGCACCGGGGGCCGCTCCATCCGTCGGGGCACTCGCACTTGTCCGCTATTGGTGTACCTGTAGAGTAAGATGGCATTATATACCTCTCTTCGTCTTGGATAAAAAAATATTAGTCTGGTGGGATCTTCCACAACTTAATTTTTTTTTAATGGAGGGCAAACGGGCAGTCGGAGCCATTTTCATGACTACCTACGCCCATAGACATCTGCATAGAGGCTATACAGATGCACTGCCCTCCTTTCTCCTCCTACCTACATGGGTCACCGGCTGTAAGTGTGTAAGTACACACTGCACGAAACGCGACAGCATAGCTGCATGCAAACATGCAGTGTGGCACTACCTTTTTCAACTGTCCTTTCTAATACTTCAAAGACAAAGTACAAAGTTTAGAAATGATCCGATGAGTAGCTTCGGCGTGAAAGCGTTTGTCCCGGTATACTATTAAAAATATCACGAACGCGAGCGAGGCCACAGGTAAAACCTAGTTTGGTAAGAGGTAGTGCCACACTGCATGCTTGCATGCAGTCGAATTGGGCCGGCACGACCGGGGAGATACCTCTCGCTTACACGAGACTGGCGTAAAGTGACAGCTGTGCTGTCGCGTTGCGTGCTGTGTGTAAGTAGCCGGTGGTCCATGGAGGAGGAAGGAGAAAGGACGGCAGCGCATCTGTATAGCCTATATGCGGATGTTTGTGGGCGTCGGTAGTCATGAAAATGGCTCCGGCTGCTCGTTTGCCGTCCTATATCATAAAAAAAAAGTACATCACCTCCATTCAAACATATCAGCGGCTCCACGATCTCACAGGTACACTCCGACTCCACCCGCGCCGACACTCCCACGAAGCTGGTGGTGTTGGTGTAGACGGTGAGCGGCGCGTTGTTCTTGATGAGCATGTTCCGGCAGGAGTCCTCGCACTGCTCCTTCTCTATGAGGCACTCGTCTATCTTCACCATGTAGATCTTGGCTTGCAGCTCCTCTTCCAGCTGCGAGAAAAGTCGGGGTTAAGGTATAGTTAAAGAGTGAGTAGTCGGTGGTCCATGGAAGGAGTAGGAGGGAGGGCAGCGCATCTGTTTATGAAGATGTAAAAATTGAAAAACAAGCCGAAAGGATATGAAAATAAAACTTTTATTAAATTGAAAAACACGAATAAGCCAAATGGATGTGAAAAACCGATGAAGAGCGAATCGGATTCGCACACTGAGGGTTCCGTACTAACGAGAAGTCTATAAAAGATGTAAAGGAATCCTATAAAGGTTCCGTTTTTTATTTATCAGATAGGGAATTTAAAAACCACGTTGTTGAAAAATCCATAATGTTTATAATTTCGATTTTTTTAAATTGTATAAGAGGGCAAACGAGCAGTCGGAGCCATTTTTATGACTACCGACGCCCATATACATCCGCATAGAGGCCATACAGATGCGCTGTCATCCTTTCTTCTCCCACCTTCACGGGCCACCGGCTACTTATACACCGCACGAAACGCGACAGCACAGCTGTCACTTTGCGCCGGTCTTGTGTAAGCGGGAGGTACCCGGGTCGTGCCGGCCTAATTCGACTGCATGCAAGCATGCAGTGTGGCACTACCTCTTCCAGATATATCTACAAATTCTATACACATACTAGGCATACGTGATAGTTAGTGTCACTGCGAGAATTACGACCTCAAATCACACCTTGTTTGCTGTAATGTGAGATTAAGCCGAGGCTAAAGACACATGTCACGCTATACCCAACAAGCCATTAGGCTACAAGAACAGGTTCGACGTAATGCATATATAAATGCATATAAGAAAAACATTAACGCCAAATAAATAATATTTATGGTCAAATTATATTTATAAGTGTAAACGGCATGATTCGTAAGTTGGAAAAAAGCTAAAAGTGGCTTTCTTGCAATCTTGCGAATCATACCCGTGATACCTTAAGAATGAGTCTAGGAAAAGTAGTAGATATAAATATGACACTTAATAAAAACATAACAGGATAAGGCAATATTATTGTAATAACTAATAACACTTTACAACAGATAACATGGCGCTATGATTGTACACTTCACATAAGATAAAAGTGACAGAAAATATAATTTGTTTTATGAAATAGTGTAATTCTTACAATTTTAGGTGGTGTATAAATAGTACGAATGTTATGTTACTTTCCAAAAGATAACAGCGGTATCATTGTACACTTTACAAAAGATAAAAGTGACAAAAACAATAGCGCACGCCATATTTTCGGGACGTGATATATCATGAAATAGTGTCATCAACAATTAATTTAAAATGTAAAAGCAGTACAAATATAATGTCATTGATATTATACGAGATAGAGTATATTATTCCGACAATTCATTTAAAATAACACCAGTAGAAATATAATATCCCTTCATAAGATAAAAGCGACAAAAAATCTCACGCCACATTGTGCAAAGCACATGATATAGCTTATGTTTTATAAAATAGTGTCATTTTAACAATTTGCAGTACGAATATAATATCACTTTAACAAGATAACAGCGGTATCATTGTACACTTTACAAAAGATAAAAGTGACAAAAAATCTCACGCCATATTGTGCAAAGCACATGATATAACTCATGTTTTATAAAATAGTGTCATTTTAACAATTTGCAGTACGAATATAATATCACTTTAACAAGATAACAGCGGTATCATTGTGCACTTTACAATAGATAAAAGTGACAAAAACAAAAGCGGACGCCATATTGTGCGGCGCGTGATTTAATTCGTGTGGCGACGTCCCCGTGTCGGAGTGCTAACGAGGTCATTAGGGCAGCGAGTCGCGCCAATTTACTGACAGCTAACATTGCTGGAAACAGCTTTGTGAATTTACTTTACAGCCTCACAAATTCTGATTAAAATATAATTTCGCTGCAGTGGAGTTGCGGATTTGAACCCTTGTAGGCCCAAAAATGGGATTGAAATTAATGTTTGTCGCATGACGAGTAGGGATTATTAAAATACAGTGCTGTATTTGAAATAGAAATCAAAAATGATGTGAGCGGATGTTAATTATAAGTCAATTTTGTACTTTTATTAATAGCATATGAAACATAACAAAATATCAAAGACAATCCAATAACGTTCATCTGACTGTCGGAAGTATGTAGAACGACTGGCTTCGGTTGTGTCAGAATCCGACACTTAAGATAAATCCGACGCACGCTTTACTTTGCTATCCGAGTTTAACTACTGCAAAAAATTGGAAGATCTCTACGTATCTATCTGTCCATCTATTCTCGAAAAGCTGCTAGAAAATAACAGGTAGTCCAACACAAATCGAACCCACGACTGCGCATTCTGCCTCTCGACTAACAGACACGCGTTTTATATTTCACACGCATTCATTTCCGTTTATTTTGCGATGGGTAAGCCGTTTGATATTCCACTAGTGCACTGTAAAAAGGCTTAATAAAAACGGTTTTAACATTATATTTTTAGATAAAACTTTATTATGTGCATAAAAATTGAAACTGGGGCAAAATATAATCGCGCGCACCGTTTTTATGGCGTCAAGTGTACACGCTATAAAAAACGCTGGAAACAAATGGAAATAGCATTAGTTTACTTTTCAAAGTAGGCAATGCTTATTTAAAACCTAGACAGTTTTGTTTTTGAACCGACAGCGCCTAGTTAGTACCCTAGAGCATATCTTTATGCTAGGAAAATTTCAACGCGAGTTGTTTCTTACACAAAACTTGTGATAGATATTTTAATACGAAGGGAATTCTTTGAGTTCATCGTTGACCTATCACGCTAAGTTAAGTCCGTCCCGGTTAATAA
Source organism: Calycopis cecrops (assembly GCA_001625245.1). Lineage (NCBI taxonomy): Eukaryota > Metazoa > Arthropoda > Insecta > Lepidoptera > Lycaenidae > Calycopis > Calycopis cecrops. The sequence goes on along the minus strand of LUGF01018934.1, from coordinate 259,035 downwards.
ATAAATCACTATGGGGCCACGCGTTGCTGTGAATGAAAATTAATATCTCGGCCATTATTAAAATAAAATTTAACCTATATTTTTTAAGTTGGACAAAGTGACGTGTATGTGCAAAAATTTATTAAAATCGGTTTAGTAATAGGAGAATTAAAATGTAGTATATTGCTTCGTGAATTCGATAGCGTGAAAACAAACATAAACGCCTCTTAAAGGTAGCATTAGTTAATTAGTTTTCGGAACAATAAAACTACAATTAACCCCCGTCTCTCAATTACTTTGAGAAAAGGGGGTTTTTAATTGTCCATAAAATCCATAAAACTCAATAAAAATAACCAGCAGTGGAGTAAAAACTCGAAGCACGGTCATTAAAAAAGTATAAATCACACAAGCCTTATCAGTTCCAGATAACAGCTCGAACTAGCTGTAAAACTAATAAAGATTACAAGAACAAGGCTGTTCAAAAACGGGACGCGATACGTGGCGCCATCTAGCGATTAGATGGCGGTTGATTAAGTTAATACAACACTTTAGAGTAGTAATAGTAGTTTTTCACTTCTTAGAGGTAGTGGCACTTTGCTTGGACGCATGTAGCCCAATCAGGCCTACGCGGCCGGGAGGTACCTCTCGCTTACACCGGCGTAAAGTGACAGCTGCAGTTGCGTTTCGTACGATGTGCAACCTCTAACTACGATAATACTACAGCGCTAACTGAACTCTTTATTTTTGATAATTAAAACGCCAGGACTAAGCTGAACTGCCAATTTGTTAAAGGGCCAAGATAATAATAGTTTATTTTTAGCTCAAACCACTTAAGGGGGGGCATCTCCCATTTGGGAGGCGGGGAGCCTCCTAAAGACCATAAATCGATCTAGACCTGTCGCTCGAAGTTTCATAATTTCCGTTGCAGTATGCAGTATTGAACTGAGCTGTATAGATTATTTATAATTAATTTGTTACGTATGGATTACGTTGTTTTTAGCCAAGAAACAGCACATACTCCGGGAAATACGTTAGACCGGCGACTTTGCGAGTGTCGCGATGCAGTCGCACATATTAGCGACTCTCTGCGGCCGGTCGCAGTAGAGTCGTCTGACTCTCGTTAGTAACTAGGGCGCCGGTCGCCGCATCAAAAAGTCGCGTGTGTGTTGTCGCCCTTAGGTAACGTATTCAAAGGCTTTCTCGCCAACTAGTTACTTTCGTTTCCTACGTTTGACGTTTATTTGTAAAAACAAATTTAATAAAAATATAATTTCAGCAATAAATGTTAATATGAAGAAATAAGTGAAGAAAGAAATATATATTAGTATTCTTACGCACGTATTTAAGGCCTAAAATTAACACTGGAACACACCACATTTACCCCGTATAGGTAAGTCGAAATGCAATTATTGGCATTATTTTTAAATAGCAATCCAGTATTATCAAATCAGTGGTACATGACCTTTGTTGACCGGAATGCACGTATTGCAATCCGACACGACCGGCGAGAAATTTATTTGTCTTTACGTGCCCTCTGAGGACCGGAAGTGCAAACTTCCTGATTCCAAATTTAAAAACTGTGTCATTTCCTACACGAATTCACTAAAGAACACACACGATTCGGAAGTAAAAGGAGTAAGCGCGGCAAAGCCTTATGCTGGTGTTCCATCGACCGGTTATTGTTTCTCGTTACTGTCTCATCTGTTACAGTTTACCATTTATATTATATTCATACTTTCTTAAACATACTTTATTTAAATACTTTCTTAAGGAGTAAACTCTAAAAATCAAAATATAACTTTTTTTCGTCCCCGGGACTCGAATCCTGGACTTCATCGTAGTTATAAATACGGATCTATGAAACAGATGCTCACATAACACGCTACACACTATTAACACTCAGCATTTCATACCTATTGTCGTATTTCTGCGTTTTTTTATGAGCTTTTTAAAATGTAATCCTATAATCTAGAAATATTATAGTGTACTCGAATAAGATTAAATGTAAAATTACAACAGGCACACACAGGGAATGTTGATTCAAGTCAAAACTTACAAGTATCAAGTGACCCATATTTAGTAGCACACACCAGCGCCGCTACGCCGCTACGAGTATGTGCTACGGCGTAGCGGCGCTACGAGTTACCGATGAGTGTAGTGCTACGCAGCACGCTGATGACTGATCACATTTTCCCCGCCCTATCGCTGTAGAAGTAATTACCTTATCCTGTATCCCAATGACCATGCTATCCAACTTCTCGGCCTCGAAGTATGGCGAGCCGTGTGCGGAGAACCGGACGTCCAGGAAGGCGTCCTTGACCGTCAGCTTGCTGAACACCGTGAACACGTCCACGTTGTCCATGGACTTGTTGTACAGTTCCGCGAGACGACGGTGGAGTTTCTCCTTCTTGCTTGTGCCCTGTGTACAAAAAGTAGGTTGAAAATATTATCTATATATAGTTGGATGTTTGTCTGTATGTCCTTTATAGGATCGTAAACTATGAATTTAATATGCAATAAGGTCGTATATCTTAGAATATGTTGTAGGGTGTATTCCATTCCGATATTACACAGGCTCAAGTTACGAGGGTGAAACCGAGAGGCGCAGCTAGTAATCCATAAAAAGCCTCAATAGGAATATAAGATATGATATACATTTGATAACATCGCGGGGGAATAAAGGTACATGTAGTTGTATATTTGTTGCTTGATTTATTGACTTCGATAACTTTATTGAAACAGGCTTGGCCTACTTATTCCTATAACTGCTACTAAAAGGCCACCTAAAGCTAAAACTATCTTAGGGCCGGCGACGAAATAAATCTAAAAAGAATTTGAGAAATAGTCACTCATGGGTAATTTTTGGAATGATTCCATTCAATGCGAGAGACAGTACATTTTTTTTATATAGGCGTAAAGTGACAGCTATGCTGGCGCGATTCGTGCGGTGTGTAAGTAGCCGGTGGCACATGGAGGTGGGAGAAGAAAGGAGGGCGGCGCATCTGTATAGCCTGCTCGTTTACCCCCCAAACGAGCGGTCGAAGCCATTTTCATGACTACCGACGCCCAAAGACATTTGCATAGAGGCTTCTTTTCCCTCCCACCTCCATGGGCCACCGCATAAAACGCGACAGATTAGCTGTCACTTTACTCCGGTCTCGTGTAAGCGACAGGTACCCGGTGGCACTACCTCTATCAGAACATGATTGTAATAACTTCTACCTTGATAACTTGAGTAATTAATGGTAAATTGTCATCACCGTAATAAAATACCAATCAAATTAAAAGCAGATAAAACCGCGCGGCACAACTATCTCAGTTACACAACTTATAATTTCGCGGTATAATGAAGTCCCCAAGTTCCCCCGTTTCGGTAGAGGGAGCTCGGTACCACGGGAGTGCGGTAACTTGACCTTCGTAATACCAACTTTGCCAACTTACATTGTCTTGATTTATTACATTGTAATACGTTTGTCCCAATAAGATTTACTAGGTTTTATTGCGAAGATTTATAGTTGAAGATAAAACTTTGCTTTTTGCTTTTGTGTAGACTCGTCTGTGGCTATCAGACCGTTTTATGAAAGCAATTCTCAGCGATTCTTTTCATGCTTATAATATAAATAAGTATTATATTATATTATAACAATATACAACATGATATCAATATATAATATTACAAAGACCCGATTTTTATTACTATGCATGGTTATCCTTAATGCATATGCAAAATTTCCTGTCAACTGAATACTTTCGTCGTTAAAAACTTCTTTAAAAATTAAATATGATTAATAAAACATAATATCTAAAATTCTAAAAGAACTTATCATAACTTAATCATTTTTATAACAATAATCTACATCTAGCACGCTTTAAAAAGACTGCCACTTCTAGTGAATCTAGTAAAAGTAGCTTATAAAAAATTTAAAGAGCTCTTTTTAAGAGCCGTTTGAAAATTTAACTATATTTTTTCCAGTGCTAATTAAACTTTGAAACGCGTTTAAACAAAGTTGTATTAGTTTTAACGTTTTTAATATTTTTTGCTACTTTTAAAGTCTAAGTTGAGAAAGTTAAGCTCGCTATTATAGTTAGCTAGATCTAGATATTTTATACTTTATGAATTTAATAATTTATTTTATTTTACCATTTTACAATTTTTACCATTTTTTACCAAAATTTACCATTTTATTTAATATACTGGAAATCAGAAGTTTGCGTTTACCACTAGGAGTTTTTGGAGATTGGTCCAACAATAATGATATCTAATGTTCTTACACACTTAGATAAGTACAAAAAGAGCAAAAAGTGCATAGGCGTATGCACTTTTTGCTCTTTTTGTGTATATTAATAGAGAAGAATAACAGATAAACAAACATACATCTGCAGTATTTGTTTTATAACGTTAGGAAATTTTAAACCACATCATTAAGTTGGTGCCATGACTGCAGTCTGAACTTCGCCTGCATGTTTTGGGAGTATGTCACATATAGACGTAAACGTAGATTCTTGCATCTTACCAGAGGAGCAGCAACTATGAGTAGATTATAAATGTTCCCTTCGACGACCACAAAGAGTCTCGTGTGTGCTGTCGCCCTTATAGTGATAATACGTAAAGTACCAGGTTAGCAGAAACTACGAGTACTCACGTCCGCTTCAGGTATGATGAACTCTTCAGCGGTGACGTTGATAAACCGGATGGATCCGGACTTGTCGACGGCCTCCTCGGGTATCTCCTTGATGGTGACGTTGACCGTCGCCTCCACCCAGTGGAAGGGCACCAGGGGCTCGTTCTCTTCTGTTACCTGCGGATTAAGATGAGGAATTACTATTTTATACATTGGGTGAACCAGCAAACTATTGGACGGATAGCTCTTAAATATTCACAAAATAGTAAGTTATTGAAATGTGCCGTCCTTTACCCCACTCATCTTAATGGGGATTCACCGACCGACGATCTTGCAAAACGCGCCGACCATAGCAATGTTTGTATCGACAATATTATGAGTAAAAAGTAACTTACATTTATACTTTTATTATTTATAATTTAAAGTTTTGTGTGTTGATCAACGTGAAATTAATTGTAAAAGACCAATGTTCAGTACTGAACTAAAGATAGGCTATCTTAGCGTTTATCTATAGACAACTGAAAATCAGAAATGAACAGTGCTTTGTCATTTTATTTCTTTTTTTTTCATTAAATAAAAAACAGCATAGTTTAATAAATAAATTCGCAAATTGGAATAAATATCGCGACTTTTATGTTAAACGAAATAAATTTATTATAAAAACGAGCGTTCTTTTGTTTGGTGTGGAAAAGTTTACCGGAATATGTTTCCAAAGCCTCCAAAAAGCGAAAAGGCGCTTTGATAAAAAATGGAGATGGAAAATTTTGCAAAAATGTTGCTATTTAATCCGCTAAGTGATCAAAATTTGTTAGAGATGATTATATAAATGTGTTCCAAAGTTTTCCCCATAAATGTATTCCGACGTGAAAAAACCGGACACGAACGATTCAGAATGAACCGTACTTATAAAAGTTCACAGATATACGTTGTTACTGAAAGATGGCCAAGTCTTAGACATTGACAGCGATAGCCGCAAGCCATTCCACATTATATCCAGCCAGTATCTTCGACGAATGCTGCATAAGCCCGATGTCTTCGCCATTAACCGTTCGCGTTCCATTTATAAAATGTTCCTTGGAGTAATAAATTAAAAAGTGATGTATCTTTGAATGATCAAATGTTCGATATTTGAATGACTGAAAAATGGCCAAGTCTTAGAAACTGACAGCGATATCCGCAAGCCATTACACATAATTTCCAGCCAGTATCTTCGACGAAAGCTGCATAAGCCCGATGTCTTCGCCATTAGGCGTCGGTTCTATTTATAAAAGCTTCCCTGTAATAAATTAAAAAGTTTTTCTATCCGCGCCGCGCTTAGGGACTCTTAATTCGCCTCCCGAGGCGTGTCGGATAAATAAAGTGTTGCAAACTCGTTATATTGTTATTTAAAATGGAAACTTGCTAATATTATTTGTGGCGAGTTAAAAGGACGTACGGTGCATTTCAATTTGTATATAGACGTGGGCTGGTCACATAGAAATAGCTACAGATTAAACGTGTTTGACAAGGGGTACCTATTTTTTTTACGGGCTTTGGCCCACCACTCGTTCCCATCGCTGCTACTCCTGTGTCGCCAGGATCGACAGCGACAACCACGCTTGACCCTTTGATATGATCGCAGGGAGCCCGAGGGAAAAGCTAAATCTGTCTAGGGACCCGCAACGAATTTAATAAGAAGAAAGTAGGAGGAGTAGGAAGTAATTCCAATTTCAAGGGGTACCTATTGCTGATTTTGAGAATAGAACCAAAAATGACACAAGCTTATTTATGTATGTTGATGTATCTTGATAATACCGCAGTAAGAGATAGTGCCACACTGCATGCCAAATTGGGCCGGTACGACCGAGGCACCTCTCGCTCACACGATACCGGCGTAAAGTGACATATGCTGTCGCGTTTCGTGCGGTGTGTAAGTAGCCGGTGGCCCATGGAAGTGGGAGGAGGAAGGGGGGGCAACGCATCTGTATAACCTCTATGCGGAATCTATGGGCGTCGGTAGTAATGAAAATGGCTCCGACTATTCGTTTGCCCCCTTTGACTATTTAAAAAATCGCTGAAGTTATTGTGATTTGAAGTAACATCATTATTTTTATATGATCTGCATTGTTTTAGAAGTTGATATTTTTATATAGACATAACACTTAAAACCTTCTGCGTATATATATGTAGATGATCATAATTAAATTTATGTTAAAATATCCAATTATTTTTTAATTACTCAGCATAAGGATAATGAGAGTCCGTGAAAGAAAAACAAAGTAATTACATTATGGAGTATTATCTCTTTTACATGCAAGCATTTGTTATTACTTTCTTAACTTCATGAATTAATTACGAAATTCAGGAAAGGATCTGACCACACACTAAACGTTTTAAATATATAAGTATACGTAAAAACATTATATTTA
>LUGF01018934.1:234478-249817 GCA_001625245.1 Calycopis cecrops | reverse complement strand
GGGGGCAGCGCATCTGTATAGTCTCTATGCAGATGTCTATGGGCGTCGGTAGTCATGAATATGGCTACAACTGCTCGTTTGCCCCCCTATACAAAAAAATTAAAAAATATATATATAAGTAGCTACAGATTAAACGTGTTTGGCAAGGGGTACCTATTGGCGATTTTGAGAATAAAACCAAAAATGACACAAGCTTATTTATGTATGTTGATGTATCTTGATAATACCGCAGTAAGAGATAGTGCCACACTGCATGCCAAATTGGGCCGGTACGACCGAGGCACCTCTCGCTTACACGATACCGGCGTAAAGTGACATATGCTGTCGCGTTTCGTGCGGTGTGTAAGTAGCCGGTGGTCCATGGAGGTGGGAGAAGGAAGGAGGGCTATCTGTATAACCTCTATGCGAAGGGCTTCGGTAGTCATGTAAATGGCTCCGACTATTCGTTTGCCCCCTTAGACTATTTAAAAAATAGCTGAATTTATTGTGATTATCTTTATGTGATCGGCATTGTTTTAGTAGTTTTTATATAGACATAACACTTAAAACCTGCGTATATATATGTAGATGATCATTATTAAATTTATGTTAAAATATCCAATTATTTTTTAATTACTCAGCATAAGGATAATGAGAGTCCGTGAAAGAAAAACAAAGTAATTACATGGAGTATTATCTCTTTTACATGCCAGCATTTGTTATTACTTCCTTAACTTCATGAATTAATTACCAAATTCAGGAAAAGATCTGACCACACACTAAACGTTTTAAATATATTAGGTATACGTAAAAACATTATATTTATTTCATCTCTTTAAAATACAGGACTTTGCGATGCGTAATATACTTGGCTGGTAAATTTAAAATAAGTGAATTAATTCTGAAGCGAGCCTTTTGGTTAATTATTTAAATTATTTTCAGTATTACAAAGCCATTTCAAAAATTGAATTCCTAATTTAAATTCAAACCTGAAACATTTTCTTAATTTAAATTTGTATATGGAATAAAAATAAGATATTCAAATATAGAATACAATTATAACGGCTCAATTTGAGCGTGTGCATTTGTTACGTCACGAGGTCAGGGACTCTTAACGTTTAATTACAGTTTGCGGCAACTTCAAAGAGGGTAGTGCAAATATAAATAAGCTCAAGTTTCTTTATTAAATTTTGTAAAATGATAATATTTCTTGCGAGCTCTCGAGCTTCTAAAGTGCACTGGATAAATTAACAACTTCATACCAACCGACAAGGGAAAATGAGAGTTCGAAGTTTAAAGATTTTTTTTTTAATAGTATAAGGGGGCAAACGAGCAGTCGAAGACATCCTCGTGACTACCGACGCCCATAGACATTCGCATAGTTTATAGTTTATACACGGATGCGTTGCCCTCCTTCCTCCTCCTATGTCCATGGGCCACCGGCTACTTACATACAGCACGAAACGCGACAGCACAGCTGTCACTTCACGCAGGCACGCACGATTTTTATATTGAGGTAGAACGTACGTATTTTCTTTGGCTTCAGTAACCATAGCGCAAAGTAAAGCTTAATCTCATTATGACTATTAGATCTTACAGCCAAATCGTTAGACCATCGAAACTTTTACGAGCAGAACGAAAAGGGAATGACCATCACTTCATCCCGGGATGTTGACAAGAGGTTTGTTATCGCCCGATTAGGGAGCGTTCAAGTATTACGTAACGCGACGTAACGTTGTTGTGTAGCCCCCCCCTCTCCCTCTCAAAACGTTACGTAACACACAACTCGGCATATTTTTACATAAATTGAACAAAAAAAGGTCTCATTTGTCAAAAAAATTCCAACTTCGGATACCTATTATATTTTTATTAAAAAAAACGCCCTCTTGCCACTGTAGCATAACGTAACGTTTTACAAGGCCCCCCTCCCCCCAAATTGCGTTATGTAACAATTGAACGCTCCCTTATACCATGCATTGAAATAAAGTGGCTATGCTTATAATTTCCCGGGCTGATTGTACCATCACACAGCAATTACACTCACAGAGTGGCTCGTTTTATTAAATAAGCTAATTCTCCAAAGTGCTAAGTAAATTCGATCAGCGCCGGGTGCAAAGCTTATAGCTGGGGCGGAAGCCCTCGGCGGAGCGCAAATCGCTTGCAATAAGCAATCATAGTAATTGCATCGCTTCCAAGGCGGTGTTTGATAAAAAATGTACAAATTTATTCATCACTAGCTGCGCCCCGCGGTTTCACAAGGTAAAAATCTTTGCTAAAATAAATTTTTCGAGATACTTTAGTGACATTTACGTTAATCCAGATTGTAATCTTTATGTGTGCTGAATTTCATCCAAATTAGACCAGTCGTATTTACGTAAAAGGATAAGAAATATATAACTATTTAATTATTAATATTAGTAGGACTGGCTTTTATTAGTACCTATGTGGAAATTTAACGGCTGTTATTGGGACAAACGAGCAGTCGTCTTTTGAACGCTAGTGACGCGTAATTGTTATACAGACCTCCTTCCCTCCATCGATCTATTGCCACCGAAAACTCACGACGGAAACACGTCACTTTACGTCGGTTTTATGTGAGTGGGGTGTTTCCCCGGTCGTGCTGGCCCAGTTACACTAACACGCTGCATAGCTTTTAAAGTGCTAAAATTTTCAATTCGCTCAATAACTGCGTATTATTGCAGTAAAAAATATGCCACTGTTGGCGTGTACGGAAAATGCATAATTTCCTGCAATTCTCGCCAGTTTGCTTCAGTTTGAATTTTTCATGCTAATGTCGGTAACTCATCCTGGCAATTATATGCAAATTCCTTCCAGTCTAGGGCTACAATGCAGGTTTATAAATATGGCTTTTGAAAAGGCCTATGTGGCTGAATTCATTAAAGATCGCATATTTGAATGTGATAGTGTAAAGGTTCGATAAACTAGCGTTAAAAGCTACTGTCACGTTTCTTCTAGTTCGTTTTGCTTAATGGAGGATTGCTCGAAGGTAGCCTTCAGGAAGTTTGATAATATACCCATCAGGTATCTTGAACCTACTCGATCGCCCTCTATATGTTGAAAAGAGTACTAGAATACCAGAAAAAGACCAGTGATGATCGATCACACGTAAATCGTTTGGAATCACAAATAAACATATTTACAAGTTATTATTTATTGCATTAGAAATATGTCATGTCTTGCTGCGTTGCATCTCGACTGGGACAGTACTTAAAATTGACAAGCGACGAAGACTTAGTGAGTTACCGGTGGCCCACGGAAGGAGAGGAGAAAAGGTGTTTTTTATAGTTTGTGTGTGTAGTATAGTAAACACACACAAACCACCTGGACTCCCATATCGTTTCTCCCTAAGAAATAAAAATTGTACCAGGCTAACAGGAATATACAAGAGTTCGCATTACGAACATAAAGACGCCACGTGATTCGATTTGAATCACAAATAGCCTGCAACTCGACGCTGTAAATAATTCTCCAAATCACGGATCACGTTTACCCGTTGCCAATAGTGGCAAGGATTTGGGCTACGATTTACTCTAGTGTGCCAGATTGCAATGGCATAAATGCCTAAGGCAAGTGGCATAGCCTCTATCGATTAGAATAGAATATATACAACGGCTTTTCGGTATGAATTTTGATTCCAATGGTTAAGATCGCATACATTGGGTTCTATACTAACAATAAAGCTGAAGTTTGATTGGTTGAACATGCTAATGTCTGTGACTACTGAACCGAATTAAAAATTCTTTCAGTGTTAGATTGTCCGTTTATCGAGGAAGGCTTAGCCCGCGTGGCGCTGCTAGATGCCAAGATAATATTTTTGTCCATTGCTATTTTGCATTGGATTAGGCAGAAACGAGTAGATAATTTTATCACGTAGGCAAAGTATTTTTAATCATGTAGATATTAATAATCACCAAAACGAATGCACGTAAATTAAAAAGCCATGTTACAAAGAAACCCAAGCACAAAGACAAAGCCAATTAAATTCCATTTAAATATGTACAAAGGCGTAATGTGTTTGGGAACGTACAAAATGGCCCGCAAAGAAAGTAGAAACAGGGTCCTCGGAAAAAGGGGCCCGGCAAGTTTGAACAATTATTGTACGTAATTAAAAATTATTCTTCGCCCCGGGCGATTCATTACGTTTCGGGTGTTGATTTTTGTTTTAATTGGAAAAGGCACTTTGTAATTCATTACGCTTTTTATAGCCGGTGTAACCTGAATGTTACAAGAGGAAATGTAGATAAGCAGCAATATAGTGCGTTTAGAAATAGTTTATCACCGGCGATAAGTTCGCTAAAAATACTTTTTCTTTTTTATTTTTTATCAGGGCAATAATTTAACATAGGTAATCTTAATTATGATATGCCTGCACTATAAGCTGTCAGTTATTACCCAAGTTTGGTTAAAATAATTAAACGCACTGTAGTATGCGGATAAATCGTCCTTTATTAAGAGGCTGCGATGGAGTACCTACATTGATGCAAAAAAATGATGATGTAAGTTTCCAAGTAAATTTATTACTGAATGTACAAGGGTAGCATGAATAATGTGATCTCTCAAGTATCGAAATTCTCGCTTTTTGTGAGATAGGGGACAAACTAACAGTGACTATCGCTACCTACAGACGTCCATATAAGGTTTTTACATTCGCGGTACATTATTATATCTTTGTTGTAATAAAAGACTACATAGAAGGTTATTTTCTTATCCTGGAGTTTATAGTGTCAGCATAGCCGATGTCGGCTATAGCGACTATCTTCATAAGCATATCGAGGCTATCCAACTTCGCGGACCATATTATTAGCGCTCAAATGTTTTTGCAAACATAAGTGTACTCTCTATTCTTTCATTCCCCTATAGCGATGGGCCCCTGGTCCGACATTAGGGAGAAATGAGACGCAGTGATATAAACTAATTGACTTAACGCTCTCTGGAACGAAGATCCTAACTACGAACTGTTATTGGAAAATGAAATAATGAAATCCCAATAAACAATTTTGATCCGACCCAGGGCCTCGCCTTCTGTTGTTGAACTTGTCTACCAATAGACAACGTGGCGTTCAAGCGTGATCTATACTAATATTAATAGGGGTAACGTTAAAACTTTATTTGTTTTAGTGGGTAATCTTCGGGAGGTATTAATCCGATCATGAAAATTATTTTCGTTACGGAAAGGTAAATTATTATTTAGGAGTAAAGCATTTTGTTATCTTGAACAAGTTTCACCTTGTATGCCAAACGAAGTAGTTACAGGTAGTACCAGTTAGTCGGTAGTAGATAGTCTATACTCTATACTAATGTATAAAATAAAATCATCGTCACAATGTTAGTTACCATACTCCTCCTTTATGTGCATATCGGGTAGGTAGGTAGGAGAATCGGTCAACTTCTATTTAAACGGGGTCATCTTGATATTTAAACGGGATTGAAACTTACGCGATTGAAATCGCGGAGCGGAGCTTAGGTACTTACTTATTTTTTGTATCGAATAGTATTTGAAGTCTTATCGAGTACTAAACTATTGAAAATATTTTAACCATTCTTCCATTAATAGAAAGGTACAGTTAGGGTTTATTTATTACCATTAAGGGCCACGGGTCGGCTAGTAGCGTAGTTGTTGTACTTAGGTGTCATAGAGGCTAAAGTAAATAAGTACTAGGAGCGCGGAAAGTAGAGAAGCGTAGATAATTTCCAACTTACATTGAAGTGCAGCAAGTAGGTGTGCCCTCCTTCATGGCTATCATGCCCGTGTTGCTGTGCACGTCGAAGTACGTGCTCTCACACCACGCGAAACGCGACAGCGCAGCTATCACTTACCAGTATCGTGTAAGCGAGAGGTACTCCGATGGCACTATCTCTTACTAAGATAAGTAAGTATAAGATTCTTAGACTAAGTTAGTTAAGTACTAGGAGCGCATAAAGCAGAGAAGCATATATAATTTCCAACTTACATTGAAGTGCAGCAAGTAGGTGCCGTTCGGAGTGCCCTCCTTCATGGTTATCATGCCCGTGTTGCTGTGCACGTCGAAGTAGGGGCTCCTCTGTTCGTACGAGGGCAGCCACATGAACCGTTTGTCGGGCAGGTCCCAGTCGTCGGGGTCGCTCACGAACACGCGCCCTATCTCCGTATCCGGCGCTTCACCCTGGAATAACGGACAACTTTAAAGAAGGGGAAAGAAGTAAATTAGACTTCTTCTAGTAGTTTCTCCTGCGTAGATTTTATGGCATATCATGTAATAGACGGAGAACACTAGTGACGCACTAGAGTTGATAGACGATGTCTTAGGTACAAGTGCATATTATATAGGATACCTGCAGACCATTCACGGTGACGAGCATGGTGCTGTCACAAGTCATCCATGGTCGTCCTGTGGGCTGTGACTCTGACACCTCCCTACAATCTATAACTGAGGTTTAGTTGGTGTCTAGTAACTTCTGTACTAGACGCCAACATTCAGCCATAAGTAATGAAAGCACATAATAAGATTTTAAAAATATGATGGCAACTGTGTAGTACTGATTCATCCTGCGTCTTATTTCGCTCTCGAGCGTTCAAAACAGTTAGATTATATCTTTGAAGGGAACGTTTAAAATATAGATAACGAAAATAGACATGACAATAACAGCAGGGCTTCAATGACTCACATAATTATGCCTAAAACTTATATTATTCTCTATCTGTCTCTTCTTCTTTCTCTCTTTCTCTAATACTCTTTTTTTAGGTAACGCAAAAACAATGCCCTTCTTTAACATGCCTTAAGACAGACAAGATTAAAATCTAGTTTGGTATAGCTATAATCATATTACAATTAAGCGTATACACAAGCTTATTCTTTGTTTTATTATTAAGTTCGAACTTCCAATCAAAAAATATTGTTTTAGGTAAAAGAAGTATAAATAATAATAGGCGAATATTACCTACTTACGATAATAAAACCGCGATAAAATCGTTAATGTTATTTTACTGTAAGTGTAAACTCTTACATTACAATACAATTTGGAAATAAAATTGAAATCCTATTTAGTTTAATCCATTCCGGACAAGGCATAGACAACTTTCGCAGCGTTAAGTTCGCGACTATAGTAAATTCGATTTCCGAACGAGTTCCAAATTCCAATTTAATTCTATTAGAATACACTCGGCATAAACGCTGCAAGCTATTGGCGTGCTACAAATTCGCAAGTACCACTATCACCATCAGCATTTTTATGCCAATTGGTGTATTACATGTTTATTTTTTTAATACAGTAAGTTATCCCTTTTTATAGAATAGGCGGGCAAAAGAACAATCGGAGCCATTATTATTAATTATTTAAAATTTTAAAAATCCTAATTGAGAAACCTTTTCTTTTATGGTATAGGAGGGCAAACGAGCAGTCGGAGCCATTTTCATGACTACCGACGCCCACAAACATCCACATAGAGGCTATACAGATGCGCTGCCCTCCTTTCTCCTCCCACCTCCATGGGCCACCGGCTACTTACACACCGCACCAAACGCGACAGCACAGCTGTCACTTTACGCCGGTCTCGTGTAAGCGAGAGGTACCTCCCCGGTCGTGCCGGCCCAATTCGACTGCATGCAAGCATGCAGTGTGGCACTACCTATTACTTAAACCTACCTTTGTGGGCAGTGGGCACACAACAATTGCCAAGATGATTAAATAAATGCATAGGCGATTATATACAGGACATTAATTTCTATACGTATATATAGAAGGAATCAGATCACCGAATTACAAGTGATCTCCAACGCCTACAAACATCTGCAACACCAAAAGTTTCGTTTCCTTTGAGATAAGAACCAGCTGCCAAATAACTTATCCTTGGCGTTATATTACTTTAGTTATCACATGTTCCCAAGTGAGTTCAGTTAGCAGAACTTGTATTAACTCGAGGCCCGTAACTACTACAAATGCAGTGATAAGATGTCCCTAGGTGATTTAAACTACAGTAATTACGTAGATAACAAAGATTTAAGTCCAATGATGTAAGTGTTCTCAAATAATACTAAAAAAAAAGAAATTAAGATCTTTTTATCGAAACGTATTTATAAAAAGATATAAAGATCTTTTTTTTAACGGGCCACCACTCGTTCCCACCGCTGCTACTCCTGTGTCGCCAGGATCGACAGCGGCAACCACAACGACCCCCTAATATGATCTTAGAGAACCCGATGAAAAATCTAAAACTGTCTTAGGAGACGCCATGATAAAATATAAAGAAAAAGGAAGAAGTTTCAAAAAATTTGCTATAGATTGTCACACATTTGCAATTTCTTGAGTGCGACAGCCGAGATTTTAGTATCCAAAGAAAGCCTTACGACGCCGCGCGCCGTGATAACAAGTAACATGAAGCGACAGTGGAACCTGAGTTATCAAGTAGGCGAATTCGACTCGAATATAACCAACTAACTGCACCTAGCGTCGCTACGCCACCAACAGCTAAATCAGCATGATCTGTTACGACAATATATGAAATTCATTGATATAACAGTGACACTATCTGTCGAAAAGTAGCCGCACCTTCTCAGAAACGTTCATGGGCTCATGCACAGCAACTTTGCTAAAGAACATCACCTGATCAAATGCATAGTTTACGAGTCTATAAAAAACATACAGACAAATTTTAGTAAGAGGTAGTGCCACGCTGCATGCTTGCATGCAGCCGAATTGGGCCGGCACGACCGGGGCGGTACCTCTCGCTTACATGAGACCGGCGTGAAGTGAAAGGGGGGCAGCGCATCTGTATGTCTCTATGCAGATGTCTATGGGCGTCGGTAGTCATGAAAATGGCTACAACTGCTCGTTTGCCCCCTTATATCATAAAAAAAAAAAACAAATATTTTTATATTTATAAGAGAAACCCGGCATAGCACACATCTAGCTACGGAGAAATAGTTTTTATTTTTAATAGTATATGAGGCAAACGAGCAGTCGGAGCACATTTTCATGACCACCGACGCCCATAGACATCCGCACAGAGGCTATACAGACGCGTTCCATTCTCCTCCCACCGACGCGGGTTTTAGTGCATATATTACAAAGTGCACTAGATTCAGACACAGTTTGATCACTAAACTCACTGTAGCGTATACAAAACAATATGTTGCCAGAAACAATACAATAAAATTAAATACGATTATCAAATGCGGCGTGATCGAAGTGGTTTGATCCCTTTGAACGCCCCAGCGCGTTCCATATTGTTTCTGATACATTAAATGTGAAATTATATTTCCATATGGCAATACCACAATGTTTCTGACCCAGATTTTCGCGGTACATTTAGTAAATTGTATTTTTTTTTTCATATCTAAAAGGGGCAGACTGCTTCTATTAATAATATTTTATTGTGTCAACATTCTTGCGAATATCAATCTACAATGCCAAAATTAAATACTAATTATTCATTATTTTTATTAGAATATCTCCGTAGTGCATAGCATATATAGCTGAGCTTCACCCGGTTCCATTTTTTCGAGCCTTGTATAACTATAAGTCATTGCAATCTTGTACTGTAACCACCTTTGACTGGAGAATAGGAATTTATTCTTACCTACTCCTATTTTTTTACGTGGAGGCAGGAGTATAAAAGAGGGCAACGCATCTGCAGTTATGTGGATGTCTATGAGCGTCGGTAGTCATAAAAATTGGCTTCGACTGCTCTTACACAAACAAAAAAGTCAAGAACCTGCACCACTCAATTTTAATAATTTCCAAAGCCTATCTTTATTCAAATATCTCGCCAGTCAAGCATCGAAATGTAATCCCCCGGGGTGGACCCCGGTTTTTCCCCTAATTACTTTTTGTTCTTTGAAGTGCCAAAGCGAGGATTAAAGATATCCCCGAGAATATTAGAATAATTAATGCTATTGTTTTATGTTAATAAGAATAAGTAACTTTTAAGAATTTCTTTGTCATGTATAATCTACTTTCCGAATCGTCAGAATGTCTGGTATTTTTTTATAGTTTAGAGAAAAACGAGCCAATTAATGACTATTGATGCCCAAGCAACGAATTAATGTCGCACTAGCCGAATTTCGGCTACGGGGGTCTTTTCTTTAGAGACGAGCCATCTGCGCAAGACGCATAATAGTGCACAAGTGTGCGAGCCGGCACAAGCTTTTGACGGCTTAACGCCGTCAACTTGCCGGCCCCAGACTGTTATTAGAAATTGAAAAATCCCAATAACACTTTTTTGGTCCGACCCGGAATTCAAACTCACGTTTGTGGTGTGGAACGAATAGAGGTTATACCTACATATCGACCGTAGCAAAAATAAAATTAACAAGGTCTGCTTTTTTGTGATTTTCTTTTCATTGCATTAAAGGCCTTAAAAATACTTTTAAAATGTTCTCTCATATTATATTTTATTACTTATTCAAATACTGAATTCCTATCTCGAACTTGAAAAAAGAAAGTTGATTTGAGTATGCATGCAAAATGCAGATCCAACCTTGTCCTTCCCCGTCCATTGCGGACATAGCATGTAACTGCTTACATGTAGTAAGTAAGTAAGCGAGAGGTACTTCCCCGGTCCGCTCGCGCGTCCACAACGCTAACAAAATACTATCATGCCACAATATTAAATCACGCCAATAAGGTTTCATCTTGATAAAACAATTAAGGGTTATTAATTTGCTGGGGTTAAGATTTACGAAGTTGATGAGATTAGAGTGTTTAATTTACGTTTAATTATCTCATCCGACTCGTTGAGAAGTAGAAGATTGAAATTCACCTAATTTCGGCCATCATCTTCATCTCCGAGCCGTCTATACAGACGGCTCTCTCCAGATCCTACTAATATTATGAACGCGAAAGTTTGTTGTTTGTTTGTTACTCCTTCACGCAAAAACTGCTGAACGGATTTTCATAAAATTTAGCACACATATCGAGGGTACTTGGATCTATAGATACTACTTACTAGAATAGATTTCACCCCATAAAACGTGGATGATTTTCTATTTTCCACGGGATCGAAATTAACGCGGGTGAAATTGCGAGGCGCAGCTACTCTACTTTACATTTCTACAAATATTATAGGTAAACAGGAAATATCTTGTTTGTTTGTATCGTACAGCCTCCAAAACAGCTGGAGCGCTTTAATCATAATTTAATTAAAATAAAGCTATAATATCAGGGAGTATTTTTAAACAAAATGAAAATTAAAAATACTTTACATACCGAAAAAGAAATTAATGTTTCGCTTTGTTTGATTTTACGCGAGGAATACCGCGGGCCTCAGTCCATAATAATGAATGGAATTGAATTGAAATTGGAATGGTCTAAGTTATAAGTATATTTTAGGGTTCCGTACCCAAATGAGCAAAAAACGGAACCCTTATAGATTCGTCATGTCTATCTGTCCGTCCGTCAGTATGTCATAGTCATTTTTTATCGAAACTATCGGGCCTACGTAGTTGAAATTTTGTAGGTTGATGTATTCTGTGAACCGCTATTTGAATTTTAAATAAAAATAATTAAATTAAAAAATAAAAGGGGGGCACTCCATACATAGAACACAATCAAAAACTGCTGTCTGAGAAATATCATTATTCGTTTTTGAGAAATTATATATTTTCAAAAAAACGTAAATATAACTTTGCCGTTCACACAAACGATATGAAAAACCAAATTATTTTATTTTCTGGTAAAAATGTCGTATAAAAATGCCGCAAATTTCGTTGGTATGGAGCCCTCGGTGTGCGATTTTAACTCGCACTTGACCGGCTGTTGAGAGAAAAATACGAACCGAAAAACGAATCAAAGATTGTGCTAAAAAGAATTTTTTTTCGATTGTTCGACTTTAGAACAGTGAAATTTGAGAAAAGGAAATTCAAAAGAACAATTTTACACCCACAAAAGAGAAATTTAACAAGAAAAAAGAGAAAAGAGGGTAAATGAACAAAAAAGGCTGAAAAATAATTCATCTAACGAACGACTGCTTTTGTCGTGATCGTTTTGAGCCTTTTACAGTCGGCCAAACGAGGCAGTGTTCCGATTTATGGACGAAAGTAACTGTAGTGTGGAGGACAAATTAGAAAAATGCCATTTTAGTAACAGCATGCAGCCGAATCGAGCCCATACGACCAGGGAGGTACCTCTCGATTACACGACACGTAGTCATAAAATGGCTTCGTTTGCTCGTTGGTCCCCTCATAGCATTAAAAAAAAGCTGCAAGATACACTGGTCTTTACCGATATTACAAAGATATGATTATGAGTTTACCAGGCTCCGAAATTATTGTCGATTTCAAAAAATATTTTACCATTTAAAATTTTTAACCCTACGTTATCCTTAATAAAATGTTTATAGATGATACATTATTTTTAAAAACATAAAATAAGTGAAATTATACGAGAAAAAGAATAAGAATTACATGAAATGTTGAAGTTTTCGTATTTTTATAATGAAATATATCAAAACTTCAATAACGAAATCTTGTAACGAGGGGGTTATTAAATAACCCTTGAGCGCTGTACATAATTTTGATTCGGCCTCTATTACCATTTCTGTAACATTTTTTAAACAGAATAAAAATAATTAACATAATTATATTTTTAAGGGCACCAGCAGTACAAACGTACATTTACATTTTAAATTAATTAAATGTAATATACGTAACGTGCGTACTTTTACACACAATATTATTAGTACGGGTACTCATTTGATTATAAAGACATTTTTCACATAATATTATTATGTTACACATTTTTTTTATACGCTTACATGAGACCGGCGTAAAGTGACAGCTGTGCTGTCGCGTTTCGTGTGGTGTACGTTTGTCCCCTTATATTACAAAAAATATGTCTGCCAAAATTCAACCAAATCCGTTTATGTTTTGGGCTTTGGCTTGAAACAATAACATACAAACTCTCGCATTAATATAATCTGAGGTGTACTGCAACCACATCCAGCCATCAAATCTTCAGTTCTAGAATCTACGGTATTAAACATGTCTAGAACAAAATATATGGCAGTCGGAGCAGTGCGTAATATATGTTCGTGGTCCTTCGAGACGGATAAATCTACGGAGATGACATGACAAATGACGTGAAAACTAAATAACTTACACGGCCATTTCTATTTATCATCGCCTCTTAGATAATAGGATACACGCTGGGTTTTAGGACGTAGTAATATCAGTCCTCCCTCGGTAATACAATTTTAAGGGAAATAATTATTGAGTTGGCAATGTGAACAGTATTGTAAACACTCTGTCGCTATTAAATGCTATATTGTGCAATATTATTCATGTAATGTAGTTTTATTTTTTTATTTATTTCGCCAATATGCTTAGGCACCAGGTGACAGATTATGCCATACTGCATTTTGCCGCATTGTGCATGTCCGAGGAGGTACCTCCCGCCGATAAAAAACTGAACTGACTACCAGAGGTAAACTAATGGTTCAATGGATGATAAGTAAAAGGGATGTTTTTTCTAATATAAGTGGGCAAAAGAACTATCTGAGTGTTTTCGTGTCAGCAATACCGTTTAATTCCTTTGGGAAGAAGGACCAGTGTCTGCATAACCTGTATGCAGATGATTTTGAGAACGTAATCACTAAAAGATTCCGACGGTCTGTTTGCAGAGTTATAATATCATATTTTAATAAAAATGCGAAAGTTTGTGTTTGTTTGTTTTTTGTTTGTTTGTTCGTTACTTCTTCACGCAAAAACTGCTGAAGCGATTTTTATGAAATTTAGCACACACATAAAGAGTAACTTGGACAACGAACAACTTGGACGAACAAATGTTCCTGTGGGATACCATGGGACGATTTTTCACGGGATCGAAATTTACGCGGATGAAACCGCGGGACGCAGCTAGTAATATCTTATTTTAATTTTTTATTTTACCAGACACCTAAAAATCAGCTCGGTTCCATATTAGGAATGAGTTGCAATGCGACCGAATTGAGTATACAGGGTGGTGTACGTTTCAACAAACTTCCGACTGTTTAACTATGTACTTATACCATAAAAACATCTTTTCCCTGTCGTCTATTGTAACATTCGTTCACCTCTGGTATTCAGCTCCTTGAGGGAGGTTTGAGGAGGGGGTTGGAGGGGGTAGTAAACGTTGTTTACGGCGTATTGTAAAGAGCAATGAATTCGTTATCTTATAACGTCGGTATTTCATGTTCCGCCCTTTTATATGCCCCCAATGCAAATTGTACTTTTATTGCCCGTGATTCGGCGCACAAATGAACTTGGTAAATAATAATGATCGGGATGTAGCCGTTTCATATAGACTATAGGTTGGAGGTCTTGGGAGTAGTTACGTATTCCATGAAGTTGATGGCGGAGAGAGGGCATCCATCTATATAATCTCTACGCGAATGTCTTTGGACGTCGATATGAAATTGGCTTCTACTGCTCGTTTGCCCCCTTAAAGAGCTTGTTACAAAAACATTATATTTTTTTACAGCATAGAAGGCAAACGAGCAGCTGAGCCACCTGTGATCAACGCCCACAGACATCCTCATCACCTATCTACAATCTCACACTAGAGACACTACAATACTCACCATGAAATATTTTCCTCCATACATCACGTTGAAGTCCGACTGATAGCATTTAAACAGAAAAATCCAATTAGTTCCTCCGAAATATCGAGTTCCTTCGTTTAAACGAGACACGTGCGTCCCGAGGGAGGTCCCTATCACCTCTAGAACGCACCCAGCGGACCTCCGAAGTAAGGGCCGCAGCACACACACTTTCAGCATCGGCGATCGGCGATTTTGCGACTGAATCAATGCTGCATCGTGACTTAGCGACTGATTCAGTCGCGGTCTCAGAATCGCACGATTTAGCGACTGCTCCGATGCTCGATACGCAATACTCGCAGTCTCTTTGCGAATAAATCGCGGCGTTCGGTGTTTTTTAATTTGCTCTGAGCGTCTGGTCGCTGCATTCAGCTTCTGCGACTAAATCGCTGATCGCCGTTGCTAAAAGTAGCGAGTGTGCGGTACCTCTTACACTCGTAGTTCGATTTAGTCGCAAAACAACAAGTCGCCGCGTTCGGCGTTTTTAAGTGTGCGCTGGAGAGTCTGGTCGCTCCCTTTAGCTTCTAAAAAGCGACTAAATCGCCGATCGTCAATGCTAAGTCGCGTGTATGCGATGGGTCAAAATACCCCGCCGAGCCTTTTACTTATCTATTTCCTATTTACCTTCGTTAAATATTCCTCACTAAACCCACGTAGCTAATTTTATTTGTAAATAGAAATCCATTTCTTTTTTTTTTCGATTGGATTTTCTCTTTGGTTTTGATTATAAAGATACTCGAGATAAAAGGGGACTGGTACTAAATTAGATTTGAAAATTACAATATAAA
>LUGF01018934.1:200612-234302 GCA_001625245.1 Calycopis cecrops | reverse complement strand
TGCCAGCTTACTCCCCATGTCAAACGCGAGACGTTTTACTTCAAAAATCGTGAATTGGAGTGTTGGGGCGTAAACACATTTTTTCGGATGTTTATGGTCGTTTCCCATCTAATAGACTAAATTCCAAAAGTTAAAAACTACACGCGACTGCTTGCTGGACCGAGATCTTCAAGAAGCGAGTGCAAGAGACTGCGCTGTAAAACGTAACGGCGGTACTGCTCATAAGATTTTATTTCTTAAATGTCTGTACCTTGTTTTATTGTAATGAGTAATATCGACGTATACTTGAGACATCATTATTCTAGTGAGTAGTGCGCCATCTCATCAACTGTGTAACACAATAGCCAAAGCCAAATATATATAGCCTATTTCAATCTACGGACTGAAATGTGTAATTAATCCTTAACTACGATAACATGGGAAATAGATTTTAGACGCTTTATGAGCCGGTTAATTCTGTACATACTACGCCTCGGGCCGTCCAAACTGGAGCAGTGAGAATTAATCATTATAATATGACTTATCTTAAGAACTATATTTTTTTAAACGAAATAAATTATACTTTTAATAAATTATATACTTTTTAATACTATTTCCACTTTTTATTAACTAAAATTACATTTAACACGACCGTATAATTATTATCAGGTGTATGGAGTTTTTGAAACTGGTCGTATTAAATGTAATTTTAGTTAATAAAAAGTGGAAATGGTTTAAAAAGTATATTATTTAACAAACGACGTATAATATTTCCATCAAAAAGTGACAATACATATCATCAACTATATGAAATAAATTATACCTTAAATTCTACTATACGAACTTTAATTGATTTTATCGTGGTTTATTTCATTATTTTCCAAAGCCAACGTTTTAAAAGCTTTACAGAAACCAGTCATGGGAGGACTAACCATGGTCGCTGCAGAGCCTGAATCGTTCGGCTTGTAAAATAATTAAATAAAACGCAATAAAATAAATTAAAGTTGTTCTATTGTAGTGAGAAATATTTGCATTAACTTAAGATATCATTATTTAAGTTCTATTACTTACAATGCCTTTTTAAATTACACTATTGTATTTTAGACGATGTATATAATTCAAGAAATCATTTTTCAAGTAATATCATGTAGAGTTCATCAATCCTTTTGCCAATACTATATAATATACAATATATATACTTAATATAATGTATTATATTATAATAGTACATAAAGATGTTATATTTAATTTAGACTTATAATATAAATACTTACAAAATACTTGGCGCTGTATATAGAATTGAAGTCCCTTTCGGTCTGCATTCCAAGAGATAATACAAAATGTATAAATACACATTTAATTTTATACTTACATATAATATATTTCATAAGAAAAATGTATAATTGGCTGGATATTAAAAATTTTACCGGCATGAATGGGAAGATGTAATATGATTTAAAATAAATTATAATATTGTAGCTTCTCGTTCAAATTAATTATTGGAGTCTTTGATGTTATTTAATTTAATATGAACGTCTATTATGTAATAAGAAGCCATGAAAAGATTTGGCAATCATTTAAGTAAATATAAGACTTCTTAACCTTTCTTAACAAAACAATCTTATTGTAAGGAATGTTAGAAGTTTTGAAATGTTTTGGAAAATTTATATAACATAGTAACACCCGGACGCGGCACGTGGGACTGAACTGTAACCGCGCAAGTCACGCCGACTAGACTATACAAATGAATGGTTAGGTAACATTTCAATTGAGATCGAATGTTTTTATAGCAAACTTCGATTGTAGAATACATTAAAAACTATTTAGAAGAAGCAAACTTTAAAAAATCTATCAAATATGTAGTTTGACAAGTCAAAAGTCAGACGAAGTGATATTTAAAAACCGCGTATCTCCTGATTCGCCTAAGTAGAGGTAATGTAAGTCGAGGCATTACTGTATATCAAAAGGTAACTAGAATATATGTTAAACAGACAAATAATATTTTCTAAATACCAGTCTAAGTTAGTAAGTTCTAGTCTAAGTAAGACTAGAAATTGATATTTGTACGAGACTAAGTTCTGGTCTAAGTAAGACTTGATATTGAGGTAGCTACGGATGTGTGCCATGTATACGCGACCCACATTTGAGGCCAAGTCATGTCCCGGTGAGCCACCTGTTGGATCGTCGGCGACGCTCTCCGTGTCGGAAATTTAAAGATGGCCGAACAATAACGTGCTCGATAGCTGTTTCTTTTGTGAAGTTTCGATTCAAAGGGATGTTATATCCTATTTTATTTTATCTAATAATTATTGTATTGTACTTTAATGTATGTTAATTTGTCATAATAACATCTTTATTTTAGAATAGGGGGGCAAAAGAGCAGTAGCCAAGTAACGCCCATAAATGCTAAACAGATGCGCTTCCTTCCTTTTAGCCCACCGAATGTTAAGTAGCCTGTGGCCCATGGTGGGAGGAGGAAGGAGGGCAATTAATGTGTAAAACTTCTATGCGGATGTCTGTCGTCGGTAGAGATAAAAATGACTCCAACTGCTCGTTTGTACCCCTATAAAAAAGGAGGATATGCTGATGATGATGGCGCTTTATTTCGGGACAGCAAAAGCGGCTATTCCCATGCGGGTCTGTTGGATTAGTTATTCTCAAAGAGACCTCACGGCGAATTACATTTTTAAAACATACGCATTTAAGCAAATGCTTACACGGGACCCTCAGAGAAATGAACTGTAAGCAGGGTCTTATTCCGAGATATTTGGGTTAAAAGGATTTTGTGTGGACCCGGGGTGACCCGCGATCAACATTCAATGTAATTTTTTCCAGTGTGTATCACGTAATCAGATTAATATTGTACACGCCACAAGCGTGACGTGGTTATACTATACCCAATGTGTGTGAGAGAGATAGACTATACGACGTTTCTAGAAATCCCGAGTGTGGGTGTGTGGGTGAAAGAATAGATTGTAAGTCCTAGCAACGTTAGCAATATGTAAAATATCTCTTATGATGAAAAGCAATCGGATGTAGTCCGTAGATAATAATAATAATGTCGCTCCGCCGAACTTCAGTTACGACGGCCATCTTTATAGAGAGATTAAGAAGGAAAAACGCTTTGTAAAGCGATTAAAAGCGATTTATATTTCCTAAAGACACACACGTAAATAGTACTAACTTTTCAAATACTGCCAAGACCGAGATAAAATTTAGAAGCGTAGACTTTGTCGTAGGACAAAGTCAAAGTCTTAAAAGTTAAAACAAGATAATTCAAGTTAGATAAGAGTCGGCGTCATGTAATGTGAGGTATTACATGACGCCAACTTACTCTTACAAAGGGAGGCCACGAAATTTGGGTGTTCTGTGAAAATTAGAGGTATGTTTTACGCTATTTGTAAGGCGTTACTCGAGTTATATGAAGGGTAAAGTTATTGAGAGTATGAATTGATTTTTTTCTCTCTTAACTTTGTTTTACCTTTTTTTTTTATGGTATAGGGGGGCAAACGAGCAGTTGTAGCCATTTTCATGACTACCGACGCCCATAGACATCGGCATATAGACTATACAGATGCGCTGCCCCCCTTTCTCCTCCCACCTCCATGGGCCACCGGCTACTTACACACCGCACGAAACGCGACAACACAGCTGTCACTTCACGCCGGTCTCGTGTAAGCGAGAGGTACCTCCCCGGTTGTGCCGGCCGTGTTTTACCTATCTGCTGAATAGATATTTTGTCCTGTCTAAAGTTTGTCCTGGCAGAACTTAGTATTCAGCAATAAAACCGCCTTTGTGTATATTATGTCATGCCAATATATCAATTTGTGTGTACAATAACAACAAGTATATTTCTTCTTCTTTCCATAATAATTACATAATCTGTGGACTTTATACACCACGTTAGCTAAGTCCCGTGCTAAATATCGCAAGGACTTCTGTTACGGGTACTAGAAAAATGTAATAAATTTAAGATTTTTATTTTTAAAATTTAAAGTATACTTATGGTATCTTGGTAGCGCAGTCACTACAAATTACATTGATATTTATTTTTAGTAGTTTTTTTTACCTTTAACTAGCATTTATATTAAAACACGATTTCCTCAAAGTTCTCGAAATTTCGACCGTAAACTCACATGAAAGTATTGCGTAATATCGTACAGTACAAGTATGGGATGTGCATAGTTACTGCGTTTGAAGTCTCACCTTGTAGTTGTACACAAAGATGTCGCTGTGGCCGGGCCCCATGGGGTTGTCGTTCCGGTCCCCTATCACCACGTGCAGGATGGACACCCCCGTGAGCCGCGGCGTGCCCGAGTCCGTGATGGCGACTGGTATCTTGTACTCCTTGCGCTGCTCCCGGTCGAAGGAAACCAGGGTTGATAAGATGTTGCCTGGTACGAGAAAATAGATACATTATTTAATGAAACAAAGAATTAATTAATCCTACTAATTATAAATGTATGTTTTTTACGCTTTCACGCCAAAACTACTGAACCTATCGTCATTAAACTTGGCACACATATTTTTAGAGGTATTAGACAAGACAATTTTAATGACTTTTTCATAAGTGATAGCTGTGCTGTCTCGCTTCGTGCGGTGTTTAAGTAACCGGTTGCCCATGGAGGAGGAAGGAGGGCAACACACAACCTCTACGTACCTATAACCTCTATGTCTATGAGCGTCGACCTATAGGTCATGAAAATGACACCAACTGCTCGTTTGCTCCCTTGTACGATAAAAAAAACTCGCTTCCCTCTCATTAATTATTGTCTATTAATAATAATTTAAAACCATAACACATTTCCATAATGCGTAATATAAATAAAAGCCAGCGCAAATTTATTTAAATCGGTCAAACCAAATATTCAATCGCGATTCCGAATATTCGGCGGCGTAACGCTAAAAATCCGATAACAGGAGGAAACTGGTAGTGAAAATTCCCGATTTCCCGGCGACATTTTCCTCGTGGAAATGTGTTTAACGTTGTGTTACTGCATCAAGGTTATGCCACGATGTATTGCAGCTGAATTGGGCACGACTGGCTAAGCATCGGCGTCTACTGACAGCTATACTAGTTTCCGGTGGCCCATGGACGGGGAAAGGAGGGCAACGAATCAATACAACCTCTATGCGATAACAACTGTACTATCGCGTTTAATGCTGTATGTGAGTTTCACGTGACGTCACGTGAGTAAGGACAAAGGAGCATCAAGGTCTATGCGAATGTGTACGGGCGTCGGTAACCATCTAGAGTCACCGAATGTTTGTTTGCCCCCGACTATTCGTTTGTGATATCAGGCCGAGAGGGCGCTAAAATAATTTGTAGGGAGTCGAGAATTGCACGTTGGGCTACAGAGCCGATGAACAAACTCCCGTGCTTCTCCCGCGAATAGCTCCGTATACCGAGAGGTGGGTGGCTGGTGGGTCAGTGATGATGATGACTATGAAAAAAATGTACCTTGTATGTGGAACTTGGAGCGTATGTCGAAGCTGGCCGACTCGTTGAGCGCGAAGGTGAATGGGGGCCCGTTCTCCTGCGAGTCGTAGTCCTTCGCCGTGAGTATGACCACCTGCCCGGGCTGCGTGTTCTCGTACCATATCACCGGTTGTGTCTGGAATTATAGCGATTGATAATATTGTGGAGAGAAAGAGAGAGAGAATTATATCACGGGTTGTGTCTGGAATTATAGCGATTATTAATATCGTGGAGGGAAAGAAAGAGAAAAGTATATCACGGGTTGTGTCTGGATTTATAGGGATTATTAATATTGTGGAGGGAAAGAAAGAGAAAAGTATATCACGGGTTGTGTCTGGAATTATAGCGATTATTAATATTGTGGAGGGAAAGAAAGAGAAAAGTATATCACGGGTTGTGTCTGGAATTATAGCGATTATTAATATTGTGGAGGGAAAGAAAGAGAAAAGTATATCACGGGTTGTGTCTGGAATTATATC
Source organism: Calycopis cecrops (assembly GCA_001625245.1). Classification (NCBI taxonomy): domain Eukaryota; kingdom Metazoa; phylum Arthropoda; class Insecta; order Lepidoptera; family Lycaenidae; genus Calycopis; species Calycopis cecrops. Next base: position 228,365 of record LUGF01018934.1, on the reverse strand, counting down.
GATTATTAATATTGTAGAAGAAAATTATATTAGCTTGAAGAGATGATAGTAGTTTATTTTATGTATTATTTTATGCAAATCCATGGTCATTAATAATATCATGTTTGCTTACACTGTATAGTAGTAATAGCTGGTAATAGGTGGGTACATTCGGATTGTAGTAGTTGCTTTGGTAAGTAGTGGTTTTTTTTACAAGTTCAAGAAGTGATATTTGAATATCGTGAAACGTAGTGAAGTCTAGGTGTTACTGTACTAGCGGAATGATGAAATATGCACGACCGAGGAAGTACACCTCGCTTACACGATACCGGCATATGAAGTAAAATAATACGTGTAAAGTAAGGTAAAACAATATGTAACCACTCTTAATAATCCATTAACTAAACATCCACACATTAAAAGATTAAACTCGGCGAGGTGTTGCGTAAAGTTTCAATATAACGATGTACAATTATAGCTTTTGCGATTTATTGTTAAGAGAAAATTAACAGAGCTGTGGCATTCAAAATGGCGGACGTGGAGTTGAGCTGTTTAATTCTAATCCTCCCAATTGTCTACTTACAATGTGGGAATCAGCAACGGGGAATCTGACAGCAGAAGTGGGATTTTTAATTCTAGTAGGTACCCTCATATTATTAACAATTTTGCTTTTTTATTTTGATTTCGTGGGTAAATGCTGTACTGCTACCGATCTGAGGGAGGATCCGGTGAGTGGGACTTGTAATTAGCCCGAATGCCCACTAAAGCCACGTCAGGTGGTCTACGTCAGGCAACTGTTTAATGATACGTCTAACGTATTATGATTGAGATGGCAAAGCCTTTACCTATCTTTAGCCAACTATGTCAGATTGAGTGAAGTTTTCCAAGTAGACGCTCGAATGTCATGCTGCATTGCAGCAAATTTGGGCCGACTCGTCCGTGGTGGTATCTCTCGGTCACTTTAAAGAACAGCTGTGCTGGCAAGTTTCGTATGGTTTTTGAGATCATATTGGGCCATTTGCGAGGCGAAGAGAGAAAAGGAACGCTATATCAACGCACCGGCATCACAATTATGCTGATTTCTACGTTCGTCGATAGTAAAAAGGCTCCTACAATTCGTATGCCACCTCAAACTATAAAAGGCAGCAACGCGGCAATTATAATCAATTTGACGTTAAGCGAAGTGCTTTCCTAATAAATCACAAGGAGTATTTAGTGTAGCAATTAAGCAAATTCCTGTCATAGCACGCATTCCTACACGAGCTCGAGTTGGCGGGCTGCCAGGTGTTGATGGGGGGTTTTTGGTGAGACGCCGAATGCCAAATGTGTTATTTATTCAACAAACGAACTGTGGCTGATCTGGCAGTAAGTTATATCAGAGATTATTTATAGGTTTAATGAAGAATGCGCCCTGATCTTTTAGAATATTTCAGTTTCCTGTTGATTGATTGATTGATTCGTGATTCTCTACATTTCTTTGAAAATTACTTAACACTCAAAGACATGAAAATAAGAGAGACTGATTTATCCAATTGCTTCAAATCATTCTTTACTATAGAACGAAATTCCAACAAGCGAAAAGAAAATGTGAACAGATTTTCTGTTTAGTTCAATTTTAGATCTTGTTAGTTTTTCGTGCAGTATATTTTATCCATCATATACATCTCGCCAACGGTTATATAAAGTAAAACAGTGTATGTGTGCGTGTGTGAGTGTGACACACATACAATGATTATTTTTCGGGGTAAAAAGCAACTCCAACATACATCTATATTAATAATATAAAGCTGAAGTACATACGTGAGATTGTGTCGATGCGTGTGTGCGATTATTTAAAAACAACAGTCTAGCTCCTAGAAAAACTACGATATTGAAACAAAAAAGCTCCCTTACTTTCGTCACGTCATAAAGTATTCTACAAGAGTACCCCAATAATGGAAATTAAAGGGCCCTTAGGTCCCTCGTCCGTACCTCGCACGTAATAAGGGAGCAGGTACATTAGCATGTCGAATTGACGGACCTCGGGAGAGTCGACTTGAGATTTATTCGAAAAAACGCCGACATTGAATCAGAGCGATTCTTGGATGGTATAAATATTTATCAATGTTGGAAGTTAGTGGTGAAAATCGATATTTCGTCAGATAAAACGATATTTTGTTAAGAGGCAGTGACATGCTACATTGCGGTCATATTTTTTATTATCATTTTTCCAATTATCACAAAGTCAAGATTATTTAATGGCACGTCTAAGACCTTAATACATTTGTTTTGAAAATTTACATGTATGTGCATAAAGGTTTGCCTGCCCTGATACCTATAGTGTTTTGTGCCAGATTGGTCACCGTTTTGGTCCTTACTTGAAGCAATCTTTATATAACCTATCTTAATGTCTTAATATAATAGAATGTTATTGTCAATATGTGTTAGCTTGTGTATACTCTGTTGTTGTTGTCTCTTGTATTGTGTCCGAATAAATGTTTTTCTTTCTTTCTTTCTTGTGTATTGTATGAGATACCAATGACCAATGGGCAAAGGTTGAGACGTTAGAGATTTTCTCTCTTAAACGCTCATGACGACGAAAACGTACGACAGCATAGTCGCATGTTTTGTTTCTTGTGTTTCATTTGAGGTGGGAAAGGGTAGGAAGATACCACATCTGCATTACGCTTCGGTAGTATGAAAGCCCCCTTATACTAATACACGTCTTATAATATTCCCTCGCAATATCATGTGGAGTGGTGATCTACGGATTCCCGTCCCACGTCTTGTCCAGGCGCGTTGATGAACGCTCGAGCAGTGTAGGTCGGTGATGCCTTGTGATGTAGACTCGTGGCTACATAAATGGATGAGCCACTTACTGGCTAGCTTACGCCTGGCGTTTGCCCTCATCTATATATATAAAACGCAAACGTGACATAGCCATCTATCAACGCACAGTCCAAACCACTAGACGGATCAAGCTGAAATTTGGCATCCAGGTAGATGTTACGACGTAGGCAACCGCTTAGAAAGAATTTTTAGAAATTCAACCCCTAAAGGGGTGAAATGGGATGTTGAAGTTTATATGGATTTCTTAGAAATTAAACGCGGGTGAAACCTCGGGGCACAGCTAGCATACTATATAAATTGTACCTACTGGTTAGCTCGAATTTCGCACTATTTGAGTAAAATCAATATTTCTACACAATATCGTGTGGAATAGCCTACGGGCACGCGTCCCTTGTCACATCTAGGTGTGTTGACAAGCTCGAGCGCTTGTAGTGTGTGGAGATCGGTGCCATGTCACGTTGACACGTCGAAAGCCTTCACTGAGGGTTAGGCTACTTATTTACTGGCTTATGCCTAAGATGGTATACGTAACGTGGTTTAATTTAAACCCAGATTGCATCGGAAAGAGATGATGTTTCTCGAGCGTATAGTCTGCAGATTTTTATGAGTAATAGCTTATACGGCTTGATGGATTACAGCTTATAAGGTGTCTTCATTTTGATATTAGTGACAATTGATGCATTAAATATATTTTAACCTAATCCTTGTTTGAGACTTTCGTGTTTGTTACACATATTGTAATTAGTAATTACATTACGGGTTTTAACACGTCGGGCAAAAGGTATATATTTAGGCCTTTAATTTTTACGGGAGTAAAACCCGTAAAGTAGTTGCAATATATTTTAACCTATCGAGATCTTATATTTTCTAATTAATACTAGGTTTTCATGTGGGAAGACATTTGTCTTGACTGTCGTTAGAAGTAACTAGTCCACCCCAATCCATACATGCGTCGCATTGCACTGGTTTTTTGCTGCTAATGATATTTAATAATATCTTGGCTTCCAAGCGGCACATTCTCATTTAGCAAACTATTTATATTTAGTCCATCTGTATAACATATATATATTTTTAAAGTTTACTTTTACGCGCACTTGACTTGGGGAGTAAGTTGGCGAGAGCGTTACAAAAATGTGTGATCGGGCGAGGCCAATGGAAGTTGTCATTTAAATTCAAAATTCGATCTAAGTGAAACTTTTTTGTATTTAAAAAATAAATATCATATAACATGTTATGTCATTATAACTACGGTAATTAATATGTGTATTAAATCAATATATTTTTTTTATGGTATAGGGGGGCAAACGAGCAGTTGTAGCCATTTTCATGACTACCGACGCCCATAGACATCTGTTTCGAGAATATACATATGCGCTGCCTCCCTTTCTCCTCCCACCTCCATGGGCCACCGGCTACTTACACACTGCACGAAACGCGACAGCACAGCTGTCACTTCACGCGGGTCTCGTGTAAGCGAGAGGTACCGGTCGTGCCGGCCCAATTCGGCTGCATGCAAGCATGCAGTGTGGCACTACCTCTTACAATTTTACTTCAGTTGTGTAGTCTAAAGCATATTATACTTTTTTTGACAATAGTAAAATGACTCTTCATAGACAGACGAAAGTGATTTATTTTAGGGCTATATCCTGGAGGGGACGGACAAAAGATGATGATGAAAGAAAGAGAGAGAAATAAAGTTAAACATTAAATTATACTACACTTTAAAAAAGATATATAGAATCAAATTTTACAACACACTTAAAGACCAATGCTTTACTGGCTTCCACCTCAAATTGGTCCTGTAATGTCTATTTAAAACTAATAAACTGTGCGGTCGTTACTGAAATGGTCCTACCGGTACCTGAGGACCACCGTCCCAAGACCATTCGTTTTTATCGACCCCATAAAGTGTCCCAAATGGTTTCCTTAAAGGAATTATACCCTAATTACGTATTCCGATGGAGATTTTAAGAGTCATAATTAAATAAGGAAATTATTTCGGAATTAGATTCTCCTTTTCGAGATCGGTGTTAGATTTTGAACTGTAAATACATGTACAGATGGTTCTTAATAACCAAGTGTCGTTTATTTTAGCTTTCAGTCCCATTTTCGCTTCGATGTCTGGGAATCTATAGGACAAATATTATATTTTTTTCAGGAAATTCCTATATAGCAATATTTAGGTAAGTGTGCGGGTCGTAATCACGTTTGGACATAGGAATGGTAAAATATCTAAATAAACTGCTACATCTGTTGTTTAATAAGAGGCTATATTACAGGTGTCGGTAGTCATGAAAAATACATGTTACAGCATACTTTAATTAGACTACAATTAGAATAAGATCTTTTTGTATTACAAAAATTAATTATTTATGTAACATTTTAAAATCAATCAATCAGTCATGAAAAATGCTCGTTTGCTCCCATGTTCATTAAACAAAATATGTATATATGTAAGTTATAAAAACAGAAAGTTGATTGTTTTAATTAGTAACTTTCTTTCTTTCTAGGAATTTCTGAGTTACTCACGTTGGTAAGGAACGGTGCGTTGTCGTTGATATCCGTCAGCTCCAGTATGACCTCCGTGGTGGACCGCAGGCTGTCGGAGCCCAGCCGGCCCCCGTGGTCGGCCGCCATGATGAGGATCTGCCACCTCGCGAAGCCTGAAGGCTGGTCCCGGTCCAAGGGTTTTGTCAGCCGAAGACAGCCGTCGTTGTCTGTTTATTTAAATACACATGATACCAAATTTATAAATAATAAACGTTTATATTGGAAAGGTTCATACAGATAGTAAAACAAATAGTAAAATCAATGTTTTGATCATAGTAGACATTAAAAAATTGCTCCCAAGCTCGGCATTGGATGACATGTCAGCACCGACCTTCAGCTTGAGCCATCTTAGTGACCACACGGTCAAGCCAAGGACAACAAACTTATATAAACCGATTAGCATGAAACAAAATGTAGATATAGCGGCTTATAAGTTATACCAAAATGACGGGATGAAAATGGAAAGGCGAATCTCGGCGTTACTATGGTTACGCGCTGCTTCCCCGCGCCTCATACCGCACCTCGACTGAGACCCGTAAATGTTTGACGAAAAACTTTACGGGTTCAAAACAATATTTTTGCTGGACGTTTCGGTCGGTATACACCAGCCAAGTAAAGGTAGGCATATAATGTCTTCTATTATACCTTAGTCTATAGTGCATTCAAGGCCGTATAATAATTTACATGCCTATATCTATACATTAAAAAATAAATAACGTACCTATTTGGAGAAATACTTTTTGCTCGTCTTTCACCAACGAGTAGACTATGTTCTGTGGTTTGTCTCTGTCTAGATCGGGGTCGTAGGCTTCCACCTGGAACAAAATTAAAATAAGAACGTTGCAGTGATTCGAGCCTTCACGACTGGGAAAGTATCTCCTACACATACATAACTGGGGAGTTAAACGGAGGCTACGTATATATTTTACGAGAAGATTGTGTGGATGACTATAAGCGTCGGTTTACCGGTGACACACGTACAAAGTTACAGTTAAATCGGGCCACCACCACCGGGGAGGTATTTACACTGGCGTGTAGAAATAACACTCCGCGTTTGGAGGAATCGAATGTCCTAAATGGCAGGTTGCTTATAAGGAAACGTATCAACGTAACCGAAATGTGCGGATGTCTATAAGCATTTTACAGTCAGATGCCGCCATTTTGGATGCCATGCCATAAAACAAAATGGAGGGTTTATCGCGAATATATATGCGGGCCATTTTCACGAGAAGATTCGATTTTAGATTCATATAATTTACATTCAGGTGCGGCGGCGAGTTATGACTTTCATTCCCCAGATAAAAAACTATTTTATTATTTTATCACACGGGTAGATTATCTGAATCACCTTTAGTCGTGACATGGGCTCTACTACTGACTGACTACGGCTCAATTAGAATGAAATGCTGAAATAGCACCCAAAATTGCTAATTGTGAATCGATTCGAGTTATAACTTAATCGATAATATATTCGGATAAAGTGATGGCCCATGGGGAGGTTGGAGGAAGGAGGGCGACCCATCTGTATAACCTCTATGATAATGTCTATGAGCGCCGGTAGTCATGGCTCCGACTGTTCGTTTGCCCCTTGTACTATAAAAAAGTCACAATTTATTAGAGCTGTTTAGCGTAAGAGAGCAAACGAGCAGTCGGTCGCAGCAAGCGGGTCTGTTGATGGCTAGCGACATCCATAGAAATCCACTTAACTGTTGCGCTCATGTATTGCCTACCCTCCAATCATGTAAGCGAGAGGTACCTCCCCGGTCGTGCCAGCACAGTACAGTTGCAATGCAACGCGTCTCTTACTAATGCCATTAGGCGTCTATTGATTTCATATCCAGACGGCTTATGATGATCTAGACTGTATAAAGTGAATCTAGACCAAAAAAACATTTGCATCCGATAGAAGAGTCATTGTGGCTAATTAGGTCATCCGAACTTGACCTGGTTGTAGCTACTTCTGTTACTGGAAAATGTTGTGCATTGACAAAGCCTTTGAATATATTTTATATTTTAATTACTGTTCGTTATTATATTTAAAATTCTTTTTCATTAAAATAGGATTTTTGCGACTGATATTTTTAATTCCGTGGCGTAAAGACGATTTTTTTAAACATAGCATTGCTAGCGAGCCTTTTCGTGACTACTGACGCCCATTAATATCCGCACGGCTAATGGTTATACGGGGTTTGCAGTCCTTTCAATAAGCAAGACAGGTTTTCTGTCGTGTTACTCAAGGAGTCGAAATATTTCCTATAGTATGAAATTAATACTAGGGTGTGGCCAGTGTGGCGTTCAAAACAAATAGCTTATTATTTAAGAGGTTAGCAGTTTTAGCAGTCTTACCGCTGCAAACCAAGTTCTTGAGTTAGGACTCATTATCATACGAGAATTATTCATGATCGTATTATTCATGATCGTATATCGTATTATTAGAAACTGAAAAATCTGAATAACACTTTTCGGTCAGACCCGAACCCATGTACGTTTTTTTTTTATGGTAAAGGGGGGCAAACAAGCAGTCGGAGCCATTTTCATGACTACCGACGCCCACAGACAACCGCATAGAGACTATACAGATGCGCTGCCCTCCTTTCTCTTCCGACCTCCATGGGCCACCGGCTACTTACACACCGCACGAAACGCGACAGCACAGCTGTCACTTTACGCCGGTCTCGTGTAAGCGAGAGGTACCTCCCCGGTCGTGCCGGCCCAATTCGGCTGCATGCAAGCATGCAGTGTGGCACTACCTCTTACTGCGTACAGCGTGTAGCTGAACATTACCACTGGACCACAAGGCATCCAAATTCCACCCACCTTGACAATGCACCCCTCATACAACTTCTCCTCCTCGATCGTTTTCGAGTAGTTCGCCAAAAAGACCGGAGGGTTGTCGTTCAGATTCTCGATCTTGATTAACACTTTCGCGAAGTCCTGGTACAGTCCGTCGAACGCGCGCACGTCCAGGCTATAGCTGGTTATGTTCTCGTAGTCCAGTTCGTTGTTGACGCGTATCTCGCCCGTGAAGTTGCGGATCACGAACGCGTCGTACGTGTTGCCGCCGACGATGCTGTATGTGACCACGGACGCTGGAAGGAATCAAGGAAACATCAAGATGAGCTCAATTCAGAAGAACTTATATTTTAGAATGGACAAACGAGAAGGGGCCCTTTGGTGAATGACGTCATCATCGTTATCAGCCTTTACCGGCCCACTGCTGGACACAGGCCTCCTTGTAACGCAAAGACACAAACATCCGCATTATTTTCGTGCAAACGCGTTTATTTTCTTTCTCTACTTTGGGCCATAGGAAACTCACAAACAGCACGAAATGAGACATCATAGCTATTGAAGGCGCTTTCTTGTGAGATATAAGGCTACATATTTTTTGTACTAGGTATAATAAAGTACCAAAATTTGTCCCTTTATCTGCATTTTATTATATTCCTTCTTGCCAAATTAGATGATTCTAGGTCACCGGGAAGTAAGTACCATTTAGGTTCCCTTGACAAAGTCCGTATTTTCGGTACAAAAATTAGATTAATAATTGTAATCAACAGTCTTTTGTCCTCGGATCTCGCCTCTATTCTTGTTCATGTAACTGTATTAACTAAATCCACTTCTTAGGGGAAAGTGAAAATTAGTTGAGACTTAGTTAAGTACAATGGCTTTAGTCGCTATTGCGAACTGGAATGTTTGAGATTAACTTAATCTGCGTCCATTTAAAGAGTGTAACTGTTGTTGACTGACAAAAGACGTTTAAATATGGTATAGATTCTTGGATAATTTAATAAATGATCTAAGATTAAGTTCAACTACTTTGGTCTCAGCTAAAGTTGTTTATTTTAACTAATAGTTATTATTTTTTAATGTTACATAACTCGGAAAAAAAATAGAGCCTTTAATCACATGTTTGTTGTCCGTTTGTCTGTATGTCTGCATGAATGTTTGTCGATAACTTTTTTTAAGAACGCGTGGAAGGATCAAAATTGAAAAAGGGAATTCTGCTTGTAGCACGAAACATACTTCCTCAAAGTAATCTAATGCCAATGGTCCATTGAAGGGAAGGAAGAAGGAGGGCGTAACCGTCCCCATAACAATTATGGTGATGTCTATGGTCCGTATCATGTCTCCGGCCCTAACATTAATTAAATTTCAAGTCAAGGAATACAAATAAATTGGACAAACGAGAAGTTCTAGTAACCAAGTTAATTTCTTGGTTCTTTGTTTGCTTTCTTCAAGTTAAAGCTTAATTACTGATATCGCTTAGGTCTACATATATGCATCTGTGTCTATGGGCGTTGGTAGTCATTAAAACAGCTCCAACTGCTGTTTTGCCCCAAAAATAAGACTCACCGGTATCCGTATCCACCGCCGTGACCTGCGTGACGAGTTCGTTGATGTTCGCGTTCTCCGCTATCGACTCGGCGACGTACGTGTCCTGTGTGAAGTGCGGCGGATTGTCGTTCTTGTCCGCTATCTCTATGAGGAACACCTGCTGTCCCGCGTTATGTTTCCCTGGTATGAGCGCCGACTCGGAGTTGTCCGTAGCTATGATTTTAATATTGTAGAAGCTGCGCTCTTCGCGATCGAACATCTTCAACGTGGTTATGTTGCCCGTGATGCTGTCTATCGTGAAAGGGTCTGAGGGGTCCCCTAGCTCGTAGCTCACTTGGTTGTTCGCCGAGGTACCGTCGGCGTCGAAAGCCCGGACCTGCATGACAGGTGTCCCTGCGGGTTCGTTCTCTAACACGCTGCCGGATCGAATTTCGCTGAATATGGGTATGTTGTCGTTTACATCCTCCACTTCTATGTTGATTATCGTTTCGGCTGCTAATTTGTAGTTGTTCTGCAAAAAAAAATCATCAATATTTAAACTTATGTAAATAAAATTGAAATGTATGTGTGGGATTTCAAAATGACTAGGTCTTTGCATGTACAAAGCTTTTTATGATACCAATGCAATAATTTTTGAAAAAGTATGTCTGTTTGTCATTCTGTGTATAAAGATTAATCTGCGAAAGAGTTAAATTAATTTTGATGGAACTTTCAATATAAAGAGAAGTCTATAAAGCAATTTAATTTAAAAGTCATAGGCCACATTTTATTTCTAAAACCAGCAAACCAACGCAGCTATACACCTGAGAACCCTGGGCGCATCGCTAGCAAGATATAAATGTTACCAACTCGTTGGTTTGTCCCTTTTTATTGAAACCCGACACATTTGTCACAAGGTTAAACCTTTCAATGAACCCCGTGTCAATGGCTGCTGATTTCACGTCACCTTCCACGCGGTATAATGAAGCTTAATTGGAGACCAAATACCCGTCGCTCAGTCATTGGCATTCATATCAGGTCACTTTGAATGTGAACGTGGTCTGGCAGTGTTTAATACTGTACATTTGACTGTGGCACGTCTGGTACGCTATCAAAAGCGCCTATTTTTGGCATGATCAGGTTTAAAGGAACACCGGCTGCACGCACGAAAATGTGTTACGCACGTGCAAGCGTGAGCGCCAGTCTTCTGGGTTTAATCTTTAGGAACCAGTTTGTCGCCAAGGGAACCCTATTGCTATTAGACCCGAGGCCGTCTCCTCCTAAGCGGCTGAGGGCATTCGTGAGGTTTACTTGGGGTAGGGTTCTCCGAACTAGCTTAGACCCCACACTGGATCGGCAACCCATCCAAGGTGTATCGATGTGGCGTAAGGTAATATAGAAGGGCCTGTATTTACCTGTATCCTAACAGTAAGCGTGTAGTCGGTGATCTTCTCGTAATCCAGATGGTTTCCCAGCTTGATGTAAGCAGCATCAGCCTCCGGCTCCAGTACGAAGGTGTGCCACTTGTTGGTCTGTTCTGTTTGACCCATCACCAGCTCGAATTGGAGCTTCTTCTCCTCTGGGATGTTGGAGCTGAAAGAATTTTGGGTATAAGGTTTTGTAATAAAAAAAGAATGAAATGAAATTGATAGGAAATGAAAACAAAATAAAATGAATGGCCCATAGAGGTGGGAGGAGAAAGGAGGGCAGCGCATCTATATAGCCTCTATGCGGATGTCTATGGGTCGGTACGGTAGTCATAAAAATGCCGATTGCTCATTTGACCCCCTATATCATAAAAAAATTGAATTGAAATTAAAATGTTTTATTCAAAATAGAATTATAAAAATTTCCTTTTGAACACAAAAAATACTGTAACCGACATCCTCGAAGTTGTAAATGTAAATGCGTTGCCTTTCCTTCGCTGGGCCACTGGAAGCTCACAAACGTACGAAACTCGACAGCATATCTATTACATTACAGTATCGGGTGAGATAGTGGTTTTAGAAAGAGGTAGTGCGATTCATTAAAGATTGATTGGACCAGCACTACCGGGGAAGTACTCGCTCTCTGCTACCGATAGTTGAAAATCTTAGGGCCAATTCACACCAAAAGCGCGGCGAAAGGCTATTATCGCATGAGAAACTCGAACGAGACGCGCGGATTCAAGTTGCTGGAATACGCGAGAAGTCGCTGGAATGCTCCGGAAGTCGCGAGAATTCAATAATAAGTACTATAGTAATGCAAATAAAGTTGAAATTCATATGACACCTAAACTGCGCTCCGCTTCGCTGCCCTTCGCCGCGCTTTTGGTGTGAATTGACCCTTAGAGCTTGCCGTAGGGACATTGGGGGAGGGATGGCAATGCATATGTATGCGCAGAAGTTAATGGGCGTATTGGCCGGATTGCTTCGATGACTCGTTTGTCTCCCTGTGCTTTATAGACCCTAGCCGTGCTGATAATACTAAACTCCTAAAATAGCTTTCTTTTATAATTGGGTAAAAATGCGGTCTGATTAAAACCGTTTTAATCAATCTTCCCGGAGAACGCCTCCCGAATCCCGCGGGGGGTATTTTACCCCTAATTCAATCGGGTTTTGTCCAAAAGATAAATTTAAGGCTCCCCGGGGAGGCGGGAAATGGGGAAATGTCGGGGAAAAACCAAACGTTATTCAAGAAATTACTTCGTAGGTGTTCATGTTCAATCCGGTTACGTATTGACTAGGTGAGCGCCGTGACTTTGTCTGCGCTCTTTATGTAGAATAGTAATTATGAGGCCAGTTTCGCAATTTTCTATTAAACTGCCTGTTAGTTGGGAAATCAATTGGAAAAGTTAACACACTTTGGTTTTACATGTTCTGGTTATAATCTTTTGTAATCTGGCCTTTACATTTTTTATTAAATAAAGACCCAAGTAGGCAAGTAGTCTCCTTCACCTTGATAAGAAATAGAAGAAAAATTGGTTGATATCAATTGACTATATATTGTTTTTGATTTTTATTTTATCACCTGGTTGGCCTAAAGGGCTATTGGGGGTTACATATAGTATATAACTATACAATATAAATATATACACCATACCAACATTCCAGGTTATTACTTAGCTAGTTTGCGCCGTAAGATATAGAATATAAATATTCTCTTAAGAGCATAATAACTATTTAATCTGAGTACATAAAATTAACTTAAACATTTATTTGACACAAGAATATACTTAACAGTCAAATCAGGAGACTTTAAGAGCAATTTCTGTAAGCGCACACCCATCTTGTTACTGGCATCTTTCCTTAAATAGTGACGAGAACTCACCCTTTTTCCCTCAACAATCCTTACATCAAGATTAAAATGCGAATTAAAACTTTCCCAATCCCGCCAAAGTGTCGGCGATAAGGATAAAACGTCCACTTATACTTAAAAGTACAGTAGGAAGAGGTAGTGCCAAGCTGCGTGTAGCCGAATTGGGCCAGCACGACCGGGGAGGTACCTCTACAGCGGCGTACTGCTGTGCTGTCGTGTTTCGTGCGGTGTAAGTAGCCAGTGTTCCACGGAGGTGGAAGAAGGAACGAGGGCAACGCATCTGTTTATCTCTATGCGAATGTCTATGGGCGTCATGAGTCGGCTCCGAGTGCTCGTTTGTTCCCATATACCATTAAAAAAAAACTTACACCGCGCGGACGGTGGCTATGGGTGTGTTGAAGTCTGCGTAATTCTCCTTCAGTCTTATCGGCGAGTCCGGGACTTCCACGAACGAGGGGGACTTCTTGTTGGACTCCACGACCTGGATGTCCAGGGTGATGGAGCTCTGCTGCGGCGGGTCGCCCATGTCCTTCACTATGGCGCTCAGCTTGAACTTGTAGCCCGGTGGTTTCTGTCAAATATGGATAATATGATTAGTGTAAGGGGGTTAACGTGAAGTCGGGGCCATTTTCATGGCTACCGTCGCCCATAGACATCCGCACAGAGGTTATACTGATACGTTGTCCTCCTTTCTCCTCTCCCCTCCATAGACCGATTGATGGATCAAATTGATGGATAGCATTAATTTCTGAGTCACGTCTTGCTCGATACAGATTCTATGTGACAGTTCTGTACTGTTTCTGATAGTCCCATGGAGTGAAAGAAAGAAGGAGAACAACACTCCCGAATACCTATTTAGCCACGGGATACCGCTTGGCTCTCACATAAAACACAATAAGAATCATCATCATAATCATCAACCTATTGCATTCCACTGTAAACATAGGCATCTCCCATAGCACGCCGCTGGCCTCGATCTTCGGCCAACCTTTCCTAATAAGAATAAAGCAGTGAAATAAATACATATAGTGAAAACTTGTAAATACATCGGACGTCTGATTTCACCTCCAATGTCCTTAATCCGATATCGGTATCGGATCATGTAAATGGTACATATTTTCCACATTGTACTTGCCCCGAACGCCCGATATCGGATCGGCTAGTGTGGAAACGCTCAGTCTAAAAGAGCCGTCAATCAACCAATCGATTCACCAAACCCGTTTCACCAACACAACCAAACTTTAACCCCAATATCGCCCCACATGCTTTTACAAAACGCTCAGGTGTGCTTGCCTATTGATATATAAATAATGAATAGGAAATACGACTATGTAATGTGCTTTTTATTATGGTTCAATTGTTCTATTGTAAAGGCCATTTCTGTAGGTATCCCCTAACATGAATAAATGAAGTGTAGAATTTGAAAAGAAAGAGTTGTAAATTGTATTATCAAAACAATTTTCCTCTTTTATTAATCAACTGATTGTGCCTGGTGGTTTTAATCGTGTCACGCGCGAGTAACAATCTTCACCTTAGGGGTTGAATTTATAAAAATCCTTTCTTAGTATTCATTTATATCACATCAGAACATGTTTACTAAGTTTTTAGATACAGTAGTTTCGGCTGTACGTTGATTTAAGATAACAGGTAAAGATACAAGATTATAGGTCAGTCCGGACACAGGTTTGTCTTGTATATAATACTAGCTGTGCTCCGCGGTTTCATCCACGTAAATTTCGATCCCGTGGAAAATAGAAAATTATCCTACGGCATCTTATAGGAACATTTTTTCGGGATAAAACTATCCTATGTGTTAATCCAAGTTACTCTCTATGTGTGTGCCAAATTTCATGAAAATCGATTCCGCAGTTTCTGCGTGAAGTAGGTAACAAACAAACAAACGTACAAACTTTCGCATTTTTAATATTAATAGGATAGTAGGATTATGTATTTAGATATATCTGTATCATGGACTTGATATTGATTTGATTTTTATTGATGTTAAACCTAGATAATACTAAACTGACTGATAGGTATGGGGCTGTGCTTATTTGATGTTGAATCAATAATTGTAGATGAACCAAAGTTTTTAATTTTGTTACATTACAGCTTATTAGCATTACAGCCGGTGTTTTACCTACTATACTATAAATAAAGTATTAACCTTTTACTTCAAAATACACACAGAAATTCATTTCCGTCAATATTATCTAAGCGAAAGGCCATTATTAATATTAACCGATACTTCCAATGGGTTTCCTCAAACTCTAAACCGAGATGATGGTTGGGCTTAGCAAACTCAATATAGATTAGGAAAGTTTGCATCTAAGACTATTATTCTTGTCGGGCGTTAAGCTTTTCTCTCGATACACTTCGGAACGATAGCATCGTAGACGTGACAGTGAACCATCTACATCGATTTAAAAGATAAGCGAACTACAGTGAGTGTAGGTGGCCCGTGGAGGGGAGGGTCTGACCCGTTTCCACGACTACAGACGCACATGGACATCCGTGGGCCACGGGATACACACTGCACGAAGAGCGTCAGTTCAGTTATCACTTACGCCGGTATCATAAGCAAGAGGTACCTCCCCGTGTCTGGCCGAGTCGGCTGCAATGTATGTGCACCTCTTATTAATCCATTGATAATTATTCTCCCATGGAAAAAATGTGGTACCTAATAAAAACGTATTTACTACCATTAACCGCAAACGCTAGGCAGACGAAAATGACGAGCAAACATCTTATCTTATTCGAAATTGTTTTAGGATCCAGCTTGAGAACCCTCCTAACAAGACACACAATACCCACCACACGCCGCCAACAACGTACAGTTCAAATACACGTCTATTTTAATAAGACTCAATACTGGTAATACAATATTCCGACCGGCATTGATCGCGTTAAGCGAAGACAGTAACTGCGGACCAGACGGTAACGAGAGAAAACGATACGAGAATTAATTGAAGATCTTCTCCCAGACAAACTACGTAATATTATGTTTCTACAGATATCTAGGACTAGCTGTACTTTGATAGATATATAAATTAATTATTTGATCAAAATTGTATTTGTTAGTTTCGCTAAATTTGTTTCGTTATTAACATAAAACGTTAATTTTCTAGAAATCCCTAAGCGAAATTTGTTTCTATAATATAAGTACTCTTCTCTAAAGTCTTCTATAAATATCTGGCAAGGACTTTGTATAGTAGGTACATACTTTATTAAATATTTTAAATTAATTATTAGATCAAAATTGAAATTCCTAATTATTCTTCGTTTCGTTATATTAATTTTCTAGAATTACCTAGAACTGGCTTCGTAGTATATAGTACTTAATTTAATATAATATTTTAATTAATAACAATTTAATCAAAATCAAAATTGTGGAGTGAAATGTAACAAGGTTTAGTTATCAACTTTAAATCGCAACACAAATTGAAATAATACGAATTTATAAATATATAAAATAAAACCCGTTAGACTCGTGATCACAATTCTTAGTAGGCAGTTGATTACTTTATAATTACTGTTGCTTATAAATATCCTACTAATATTATGAATGCGAAAATTTGTATGTTTGTTGGTTACTGCTTCACGCAAAAACTGCGGCACCGATTTTCAGGAAATGTGGCACACACATAGGGAGTAACTCGGAGTAAAACAGGATAGTTTTTGTCCCGAAAAAATGTTCCTATGGGATGGCATGAGATGATTTTCTATTTTTCACGGGATCGAAATTGAATTGAAACCGCAGGGCGCAGCTATTAAGTTATATAAACGCGCCTATTTTTAGAAATTACATACATTTGTTTAGTTATTTTTAAACTTATAATAACTATTAAATAATATTTGCGAGATAATATATTAGTCAAGAAGTTTTTGCCCTGCGTGTTTTTGAGCTGAGCTAAAATGTTTACTGACGATCAATGTTTTCGTCAACTTTACCAAACTTTATAACATACGTGCTAACAGAAATACTGTTTATTGAACTGTCTAGACAACATATTTTTAGGACTTCAGAAGCAATACTCTCGCAAGGCACGCTACTATTTCCTTAACCTTATTTCTACTCGTGTTGTTTCAAAACTGGATGAGTTAGTAAATCAATTATTAGTGAAATTCTCTAATTAATGGACCGATTTGACAATGAAGATAAAATATAAATTAATAATATCTAGTTATGTTATAAAATGTCCCAAGTCTCAAATAGACCTAATTAGTTGGTTGATCCACGCTCTTCTAAGACTGTATGATGGTTGCTTAAACTTGGTATACCTATAGGCAGACTTTATGACCTAAAATAATACCCATTAGAAACTGTTTTAAAAATGTTTCACCCGATGGGATGTCAGAACTGGAGATTGCGTGTACAAATTCAGTTTCTAGTGCGAAGTGAAATTCAACTAGTTGAAACGTAGTATTTAAGACGAAATCTCTTATTTTCTATTATTAAACATAAACAATCAATACTCACATCTATAGTCTTGTTTAAGAAGATGATCCCATTGTCGTGTTCGATCCTGAAATAAGCTTGATCCGGCGAATTGTGATCGAGCTCGTAATGTACGATGGAGTTGTTCCCGTCGTCGATGTCCGTGGCCGATATCCTCATCACCTCCCGCCCACTCGCCAGGTCTTGCGGGACCGACTCCGAATACGACTGTACAGAATAAATATATTAGAGAACAGAACAAGTCAATTTCACGTTGCATATTTCAATTTCCAAGTTTACCTTTCGACAGACCTAGAGAAATTGAAGTATGATGAAACTACGTCGAGAGCGACGCCTCGATGGTTCTTCCAAGTTCACTTAGCTTATTACTAGCTTATATACTTAGACATGTTCTACGCGAAGCATGCCCAAAGCTTAGAGAAAGTATTTTTCCAAAATAATTATAATCGTGCAGTGTGATAAAATGCGCTTTGGGGAAAGAGCGGCCTAGCTAAAGAAAACACACCAACTATTGAATGTGCAAAAAAACGTGACTAACACACAATACGTCAAACTATTACCGATATGGCCTTGAGTGGCGGCTTACGATCCTACAGACATGCAGCGTCATGCAAGTAAAGAAATAGAAGTTGTCAAACGGTTCTTTGGGCTAGATTGTTACCAGAGCTTTAGTGTTAAAAATCATCAGTTTAAATAAAAAAAGGAATAGCAAAGGTAACAATCTGTTAGTACTTAATCAACAGTGTCAAAATTGTGCGAAACTCTTTGTTTTGTTTGTGAAATTCTTTGTTCTTTAGGACAAACCTTCCAAACGTCTCCACGGAAGACCTTCGAAAAACAGGCAAGTGTTAATAAAGTCTGCGCCACGGTTTGAGGCTAATGAACGAATTTTAAGTTAGTCAAATTGCAAACATACACGAAATGA
The DNA here is from genome assembly GCA_001625245.1 of Calycopis cecrops. Classification (NCBI taxonomy): domain Eukaryota; kingdom Metazoa; phylum Arthropoda; class Insecta; order Lepidoptera; family Lycaenidae; genus Calycopis; species Calycopis cecrops. The sequence continues at coordinate 210,012 of LUGF01018934.1, read as the reverse complement.
TAAAATATCATATTCCAGAGCAAGACCTAGAACTCACAAGATGGAGGAATTTGGAAAAAATGCAAATTTAAGTTGTTATTAAGCCGAATTGTGGGCATAAGTAACAAATTAGTACTGAAATTATAGATTATGATTAGTTCGATCATAATTTAATGATAAAATGAAACAATTTTGAAAAAATTGCACCCGCAGTTGTTATTAAGCCAAATTGTGGGTATATGTAACAAATTAGTACTGAAATTATAGAACTTGATTAGTTTGATGATAATTTGGAAGCTCTTGATATTGAATTAGATTTTACTTCTGAGAAGGAATACTTACAACTTTGTCGAAGACCGGCGGGTTGTCGTTGATGTCTTCGATCATTATTTTAATGGTACACGCGTCGTCCAACTGTGGTTGTCCGTTGTCACTCGCTCTTACTGTTATATACGTTTCTTTTTCCCGTGATGGCTCATCATGATCAAATATCTGCACAAATTCATCATTTTATTTACACAGACGATTAATATTTTTGTTACTAACCTTAGTATCCTTTACGAGAGCTAGTTTATTTTACCAATTATTTTTATTTAAAATAGCTTAAACAATAACATAGTAAGACTTGGAACTGTATATTAAAGGTACAAATAAGGAAAAATAATAAATAATATACTGACATCGGCTGTAGTGATTCTCCCGGTCTCTGGATCGACGTGAAACCTTTCTTTTTCACCGGGCGTGGAAACAAATTTGTAGGTTACGGTGCCTCCCATGTCGGGCGGGTCTCGATCTGCTGCGTGAACCTGATGAGAAAATATTATGTTATAAACAACTTCCATTTTATGGTGGTCCATGGGGGAGGCCTGGACGCCCTCCATTTGATGATAATCACTTTATACTAACATATCGGTGTGGAAACAATTATTATGCTGAACAATCATATAAATGCATATGAAGCAATCACTAAGACTAACTTTGCATGTTGGATAGAGTTTAGGTAAGTTTTCGTATTCGATTGATGTCTATAGTCTATGTTGAGCAGTTTAAATTTAAATTAATATTTACTTCTAAAACAGTAATTGAATGTTAATTCTTTTACCATTACGATCCTACAATATTGAAGAATAGGCGTAAAGAAAAATACTTCTTAATATGTATACATATATATTAATATTTATATATATAATATTATAATATTTAATAAACGTAAAGTGGAATTTCTTCCAGCCTGGCAAATGGAAGAAATTACTTTATGGCAATAATAAGTGTGCCTTTGATAGGCCCTTATGTAATTGTTTAATAATATTTTCTTTTGACTTTAGATGAGTGTTAATGTTATGCAATTATAATTTATAATTGCACCATCTATTATAATTTGTAATGTATGTAACATTTTATTTGTATGGGTTGCTTAGTAAATAAATACTGTATTTCTTCCATTATTTATTCTTCTTTCTTTTAATGGCTGACAATTGCACTATACATAGTATTTTAGTATTTGTACAGACACATTGGCCTCATTAGTCTTAGTATATTAGTGCATGTTTTGATTCCAGTCAATTTAAGATTTACAACTGGTCTAACCTTCTCGAGCAACGCGGCCATGTCTTTACAGTGTAATTTTAAATTAATTAATATTAAAAAATTTCTTACCGTAAACACGTATGTCCCAACATCTTCTTCCTCCTTAAGCGTCGGCCTATAGTTTAAACAGTCGGTGAACAGTGGTTTGTGGTTGTCTTTGACCGCGAGCTTCGGGGACGTCGCCGGAATAAACTGAAACCGCATTGGCGTGTGCCACTACATAAATACACGTACAAAAGTCTACACATGCATATATACAAGATCAGAAAAAGTCGACAAGATCAAAAATTCCGTTTCAAAATGTCCAAAAAGACGAGATATTTTTGATGGACCTCACATCCACATTTTCCTGATAGTCGCGGGTGAGCAAAATGTTTGGACATTGAAAAATTGTTACATCATCAATATAAATAAAACAAATGAAAACTAATATTGGTACACAATCGATCATGCTTTAAATAGCTAAAGGAATGCTCTATTTTTGACTATTAACTTACTCATCGGCTGCAGAAGAGTTAACGTTATATACATACTCACTGTAGTCCTCAAGAATGCTGAATTTAATACAGATATGCCCATGCATACTATTTATTTAAGAATAAGCACAAATTAATATGAAGACTAAAGGGAGAAAGCCGTATGAGCGAACGAAATATGATGGGGATTACGGTGATTGATGTGCGCACTTACTGGCGTGTGGAGGTACCCATCCAGATGTCTGGAGTGTCGTAATCTGGTGACGTGGTGTGACGCGTGCTCCCGGGCTGGAACAAGGAAAATGTTGTTAATGTGTGCTAATAAATACGAAGAAGATACGACACGACATTTACATTACACACACAAAAAACAAATAAACGTCTTCTTTTCGAATGATGATAGATAAATTGTAGTAGAAAATGTTTTTGACATCTTTTAAAGAATAAAATCTTTGATTCGTCGATTATACTAGCGACGTCGACGTCGATTATATTACGTGTATAGAATCAAAGGAATAAAAGATTGTTTTTGTATTATAAGATAATTTTATGTTACAAGGAAAATGGAAGGAGAAAAGAATAATTGATTTGAGGTTGATAAGAACAGGTTAAACACTCATATTTTTGTTATCATTGTATTATACATATAGAATATAATAATAGTTTGGTTGGACGAATTTCTTTCGGTTTTAGATAGCATATACCGAAGAGGGTTATCGCTTTACATTACTACTTCTTACCAATAAGTGCATTCGTTTAGAAGTAGTTGTTTTTTTGTTCTTATAGCATACACACGAATAAGCTTTACGCCGGCATCGTGTAAGCCAGAGGCACCTCCCCGATCGGCCCAATTTATCTGACGCCTTTTACTAAAAGTAGTACATGACACGTAGTCCCTAACAGACGAGCCCCTGTGAGCCCATAATTCCCGTCGGTTAGACTGAACAGCGGCGCTCGATAAGTGAGTTAATTATACAGTCGGCTCGTTGACGTATCGAGAGTTAAGCCCCGCCGATGAACGCGCCGCTATCACTCGCACGCTAATTGCGAGCGAATTTGGGATCACTTCAATAGATACGGCTGAATGTGCCGAAACGTTGACTCTTCAGCGATTTGTGTTGGTTTTTCGTAATGAATGTAGGAAAATAGTAGATTGGACGAAAGGAAGTGCGTGGAATGTTTCACAATAACTTAACAAAAAAATACGTATTTTTTTTTTTGTTTTCTTTTTCTGTCTAAGTACGGCCCCGGTGTACCTAAGTTTATATGAAATTAATGCTTGTAACAGCAAATTGGACCATAATATATTTTGTTAAAAATCGTGATTTCATAGTGACGTCATTAATACGTTGCGTAATATTTTCATGCCTCGACTTATATGCGTAACTAAGCATATAAATCGAGGCATGAAAATACTACGCAGCGTATTAATTGATTAATTATCATCTTCATCAACAGTCAGAATGCCCTATAGGCCAACTCCATTAAATATTAATAAAACTTAATCATATTCAAACGCCATGAAATGTACAGTTAATTTCGTGTATACAATAATATAGTGGCGAGAACGTTATTTATATTTAGTTTCCTCCCCATAGAGCTACAAACAGACCACAGCGGCCAGTGCAATTAGGGGCCCGTCCGCAATTTATCTGCAGTCAAAGAGAGCGCCGGCCAGTTAAATTGAATGGAAGGATGTTTGTTCGTACACTTCAAAACTAACCCGCACTCTCTGGTCGAAAATTTGTAATTTCCACAAACTATCTGGGACTTTTGAAAGGCGAAAAGTACTACTTTGAGAAGCAAAAGTTTGCTGGTAAAATTTAGAACCATGTTGTATATTTATGTAAGACGAAGTGCCTTGCCGCATTGCTACTGTGCGGCTTCAAGAGGAAGCTATCTTTAAATCTGTGTATGTTACATTTTGTCACCGATTAATGTCATAGATACCATAATTGTTAAGTATTAACCGATATGGAACTCATTTCGATTTGGTTCAATTAGTTTTTAATGGTTCTGATAATGAATACAAAAAACATATTATGTCGGCATAGATCGACAATATGGGAGATACAATGTGCATTAAATGTAACGAACAACGAAACAAAATGAACACTAAGAACCTGAAACTGCGAACCATTTTCATGCCCAATGCTGTTAAGACGTATGTTTTTTTTTCGCAGAGATATACTTTAAAGATTTACCACCAGTCCAGGCTCATCGCCCATCCGACGGGCGTGTGGGACTCGGGGATAACTAAATATTTGTTAAAAACCCCTGAAGGTGCCATCGAACGCTGCCCCGGGTCTGTCAGCAACAGGACACACCACGACTGGCCGGAATGGCCTGTCCAAACAGACTGAGACAGAAGACGAGAAGACAAGATGTAAGAGCTAAACAAGAATTCACGTGGTTCTTAGGAATAGAATCCTATTTCATGTTAAAAGTTTAAATATTCCAAACCGTTCAAGAAACAGAAAAAGTTAATCCAGAGAACGATGACAGGTTCAAAGATTAATACGAAGACATTCGGGGCGAGGACGTAATCCTGACGAATGGCGGCATTGACAGCTTGAATTACGAATGATCTGAGCTAATGATTTAATCTCAAGGGATTACCGTGGGGGTGGAAATTGTTACTTATGCAAGAAAACGTAAGAGGTAGTGCCATATGAAATGGGCTGGCATTACCAGTGAGGAACTTGCCAATTACACGATGCCGGTGTAAATGACAGCTGTGCTGTCGCGTTTCGTGCGGTGCGTTAGTTTTCGGTATATAATATTATTCATGGAGAAGGGAGGAGGAAAGGGCTAGGCGTCTGTATAACCGGTATTATTTTATTAAATTCATTGAATCAATAATTATGCTACCAACAAACAAAATACATCGTAGAAGCCATTGCCTTTTCATCATCGTTATAAAAAAAATAACAGGTAGGTATATCATATCGCCTTTATTCAATCAGATTTTGAAACATTCGTTTACACACTGTATAGGTATATAGGTAGTATTTAAATATTTTATAAACATTTCATAAAGGCATTATTTAAGTCAGCCTATAGTTTCATAAAAATTATGATTCAATAGTATCTAATTAAATTTATAAACTATTGGATAATATCTTATGATAATATAATCTTATATGTATTTCCTTCGACAAATAATAAATTTATAAGTCATAATCGAAATAATAGTACAATGCGGAAATTGCAAACAAAACAAAATTACAATGGTTACATTAACTACAGTTAAAATATTAAAGCAAAGCTGCCACGAAGGCTTTGAAGTTCCGAACCGTGAAATAAATTGGTACATCACACAAATTAATGCTTATGTTACGTTGGGATTTATAGACATAGTTTATGTTTTATAGAGATATAGTATTTACTATATGCCTATGGGTAAATTGAATTAAGTTAAACGCATTAAGCAATTTCAAAATTGCCATGCTGCACGCGTTATTGTGCCGACACGACCAGAAAGGTACCTCTCGCTTACACGATACCAGCCATAAGTAGCCGGTGGCGCACGGAGGTGGTAGGGGGAGGAAGGCATATGTATAAACTCTATAAGGAAGTCGATGGGCATCAGTAGTCATGAAAATGGCTAGGACTGTTCGTTTGTCCCGTTAACTACATAAAAAAGCACGAGCTCATAAATTATAAGTAAAGTGATGGCCGAAAGTAAAACTATAAATATCAAAACATAAATTACCCACATGCATCGCTGAAATTGAAATAGTGATATATTTCTAACATCTGAATTTCATTTTCTCTTTGTTTTGTTTAAATTAATTGAGAGGTTGTGGTGAACTAACACAATAGCGTATTGTTAGGTATCAATTAATATTTTCGTCATCATCATCAGAAGCTAGTATATATCTACTGCAAAAATTATCTTTCAAAAATTCTCAGAGAAATTTTCGATGGTATCGAACCGGTGACAAATGCGGTCTCCACTTTAGAACGTACTAGCGTCCAGCACACCTCTTTCTCTTGATTATGTGTGGCCTACTGGAGCTATTTAAGCATAGTCCCATCGCATCTTCAGATCAGTAAAAGTTAGTGCTACACTGCATACTTGCATGCAGCCGAATTGCTCCGGCACGACCGCGGAGGTACCTCTCGCTTACACGAGACCGGCGTGAAGTGACAGCTGTGTCGCGTTTCGCCGGTCGAGTGGTTTCGAGAGGAAATGCATTTACACACCGCCATCGGTTGTGGGTGAGATCCTATAGGGTCTATAACTGAAATTTTTTATTGCTGTTAATTTATGATATTTAATTCTTTCTAATTTATTCAAAATATCCGAAAAATTGATATAGGTCTCACCGGGATGTGTACAAGTAGCAGATCTGTTGCTTTGGCTTTCATTAAAGGAGGCATATTCAGCAAGCGATAACAGCTAAAGATGATGATGATCCAAAAAATCCGACCCAAAACTAGTCCCAAATTAAACCTCCAAATTTCATAAATGTTGTCGAGTTCAGAAACAGCGCGTCGTTGCTCCAGAGAGCGATTTGTAAGGGTGTTGGTGGCGAATAATTAATGCGATTGTAAACGAAAACAAACTGGGGATGATTTAGCGGGGTGGATAATTTGATTTGACACCCCTGCAAAAAGTGGGATTAAAGTGTAGCTCGAATTTGTTTAGCGCTTTCAGGATTAGGGTTGGACGTGTTAAAGTAATGGCTGGTTAGTTTGCGATGTATTTTGGCAGGTTTTAAACTAGTAAGTCCGCTTGCGAATCGTTTATTGCTCTGTGTATTTTTATAAGCGTGTATTTTTACTCCTTTTTAAGCATATGAAACCTTTTTTATGAAATTTCTAATATCAAATAGTTGACATTAGTCCGGTTGAAAGTTTTTTGGAAACAACAATAAACAAAATAATGATCATTTATTTTTTTATTTTTTTTCCATCTTTTTATTTTTCTGCACATTTACCGCTGAAGCTATTCAACATGAGTCCATTTATCACTTAAGCCATAAAATACTGATATGATATAAATAATTCTATCAGCTATTTTAATTTTGTGTCATAATAAACTCATATCTGACCACATACCATAAAAATATTTTTACCATTTATATGGGGGTTAACCCCCATTTAGATACTTCAGGCATTAAACAAGCTCCGACTGCTTATTTACCTCCTTATACAATATAAAATCAATATCAAATAACATATTCTACAAATATAAAAGGTGAAAAACATTTGAACAGGTTCATCCATCCATGGGGTATCGCATGTGTCGGACAAGGGAACATGGCGCCTGCCTTTGTGGAGCTTCCTCCAAGGGGGCCCCCAAGTGGTGGGGTGGAGTATTGTGTAGAGCCCATTTGAATATTCAAGTGGTGGGCTTTTCACGACGGACGTCAGCTTAACGACTTTTCCGTTCTGATTTCACTTCAGTCCGTTAAAGATCTCTTTTTGATCTTCCTTTCCATCTTTGTGTTGGTTTAATAACTTTATCCTTTTCTGTTCTGGGAGCAATGTTGTGGCCGACGTGAGGTGACAGCTGTGTTGTCGCGTTTCGTGCGGCGTGTAAGTAGCCGGTGACCTATAGAGGTGGAAGGAGAAAGGAGGGCAGCGCATCTGTGTAGTTTCTATGCGGATGTCTATATGGGCGTCGGTAGTCGTGAAAATGGCTCCGAGTGCTCGTTTGCCCCCAAAAAAAACAAATAAAAAGGCTACTAGAGGTGTCCCGCAGTGCACAGCAACCTGCTGATGATGATATATATAATTTGACGAGACTCTACGTTTATTACAGTTTGTAAACCACCGAACGTTTTCGGTTTACTCTATATTTATCTAGACCAGTTGTGTGTAACTTTGAACCTCGGTTTGCTCTATGGCGATATAATTTGACTGTTTAGTAACACATCTATATTATAGTACTAGGCTCGCCTTCCTCGTATAATATTGTACAACGCTTAAGGAGGTGGGAGGAGGCGGGAGGGCAGCGCATTTGTGTAGACTCTATGCGGATGTCTATGGGCGCCGGTAGTCATGAAAATAGCTTGGACTGCTCATTGGCGTTATTATACAATTTTTTTTAATAATACAAAAAAATTACTAAGTTTTAATACTGACCGTCTAGAAAACTTAATGAACATTGAGAAAGCAATACAAATCTGTCAGGATCATCATATGTGGCTCTCGGTTCTTTTTATCTACCCCATTAGGAAAGGCGTGAAGGTATTTTTTTGATCACGGTAGATACAGTATCAGCTAATTAAGCTGGCTTTATATATGCTAGGGAGTATTCAAATAATACACAACTTTTCGTACTTATTTTAAAAGACAAGATGGTCTGTTGAATTCTTTTCTCTAGTATCTACGTACGGTCTTAGCAAGAGGAATCAGTAAGAATTAATAAAATAGGCGTTGTGATTGAACTACCAAAGTTCGTTTTCAAACAGCACATCGCCCTGACGGTTAGGCATTTTAACAACATTAACAAACGAGATACTTTATCAATAATCTCCTAATTCGTATTCGAATAAGCCCGTTCCTAATGCCAACATCAATAGGAATATATCTTTTTGTTAGAAGTCCATTCATCAAGACACAATAGCCATTGAGCATATTTACATACAAAGAATGTACGAAAAACGAATATTCGATACTTATATTGTTAGTTCGGGATCATAAGTTTTTTACATTATAATAAGTAGGCTCTTTATCAATATGTTGTGTATTTGAGTGATATATTGTCGCGTATTGTAAGTTCGCAACTCACTAGAGGGTATTTATCAAAATGTCTTTAAAAACTTATATCATATACTTATATAGGCTTTTGTAAGAGCTAAAGCAGGGGTGTCAAACTCAATATTGCAGAGGGCCATGCCTATATTTGGTTTTGCATACGTAGGTGGCCAGGTACAACTAAAAAAAAACTCATAGAGTTTATCTTTTTGTGATATAATCTCGGCCGTATTGACATGGCCTGAAGGCGGGATACGGACCGCGGACCGTAGCTTGAACATCCCTGAGCTAGAGCAATGCTGCGTACAGCGTAGGCCTTGATTATAGAGAAATTAGGGTAATTTTGCTTGAGATATATCATTTCCTTACATGACACTACCGCAATGTGAATTTTTTCGCGTTTTTTTGCGGTAATTAAATTTCTTTGGCCCCTTGGAGGTGAAGGAGGAAAAAGTTTCGGTCATCAAAAGACTCAGACTGCTCATTTGACTCCCTACACTGCAAATAAAAGATCTCCGCCTAGAAACGTAAGTGCGTTTCTATTTGGGAACGTTAAGGCGGATCTGCCGCTACAAATCAAGTTAAGTCCAATTCCGTTGGTGTATTACAAATCATATACAACGTGGCGCTACAATGGCGACATTAAT
>LUGF01018934.1:168351-178893 GCA_001625245.1 Calycopis cecrops | reverse complement strand
AAGATCGACATGTATGTTAGCTATCGCCGAGCTTTAAATAATAAATTGTTATTTATTATATGGATCTTTGCAAAATACGTTTATTTATTTATTTATTTAATGTCGCAGAAGAATGCCATCAGGGGGCTCCCCGTACACGAGTAATGTTCGCCGCACACTTATCAGTTATCACACACACGCACACCGTATCAACTCGAGCCGGTCAGTATTCTTTGTATCAAACTTTGTACTGCAACGCACACTAATGGGAAAAGTAACGTAATCGTATCGTCTTTGCTTTTCTAGGCGAGGCGTTTACGATCCCTTTCCGAGTTGATAAGTGTGCGGGGACCATAATATTCCAGTTTTTAAGTCCGTGACTCGGACACTACCTGTTCGCAGCTACCAAAGCGGGATGGTGTCCATAGTAGGTTTTTTCCGGGCAAAAAATACCCGTTTAAAAATGCGTTTTTAGCACGTCTAAAATTGTCCAGTACGGTCGTAAAGCATTAATCAAGACGACCTGACCCGACGCCAGTGTGTCGCTCGCGCTGCCAACGTTTTACTAGCTCCAGCGTGGAAGCTGGTTTATTAGACGATATTATAAACTTTTATGTTATATTTTCGGCGGATATAGTAGATAAGTGGAAACTATCACTATAAGTAATAGCGCCAATGTTGCATTTGAATTTTTTTTTTTTAGGTACAATATACGCTAGCAGACTGAGAGCCCAGTGCAGCTTCATCTGTATGAGAGGCGAGTGCCCTAAGGTAGCTCGAGCCTCTGTAATTTGTGGTCGATGGGGGTCAGGAGGACAGCGGGTGTCCTCCTTTCCCCCCCAATGACGGAGGGGAGCAGCTCACGCGCACCAGCTAAAAAGTGGCCGACACGGGTCTTGAGCTAGAAGAGCTCTATGAGCTATCATGACTGGGGACGCATTTGAATTGGGCAGCGACCGTGGTACTTAATCACACGATACAGACTCAAGAAGACGACGATGTCGTCGACGACGACGACGACGACGAATTCATGAGGAAGGCAACATCTATGCAAAACTTCAAGCAGGGTGCTGCTCAACCCTCGAACTGGCAACTGATGTTCGTTCCTTGATGCATCTTAGTGGTTATCTATACGAGATATCAGATAGATTTACTTGAGTACTGACAGGGCAGATGGCGACTTCTGTCCCTGTGACGTCAGGCCCCAGAAAGGGGAGAGTGATATAACGAGAGGGCGCTTAAACAGTTTGTAGGGAGTCAAGAATTGCACGTTGGCGAACAGAGCCGAAACGTAAGTAGAAGCATGGGTGGTTGGTGGGTAAGACAGATATCGGCTGGGAAGAACGTGCACGGGACAATGTAACCGTCGCTGTGACGGTGGTAACATGGACTCGAGAGGAACATTACATTGCCAATGGGGGACCAACCGGGATGGTTTTAAACCCTGAACGACAACCCCACCAGTGGGGCCAATGGTCATAACTAAAAGACGTGTAGACGCAATTAAATAGCACTTTATCTAAATTTCCTTAACTTATTAGCAAGGCACACAGAAATAAGTAATGAATATAAGTTAGAAAGGTAGCCCTAACGAGGTCGGCAGCTGTTTGCAATTATTTTCAACTAACGTGACCCACATAGAAGTGGGAATTATTTAAATTAGACCGCACACACGCTACTTTTGACATCGGCGATCGGCGATTTAGTCGCTTTTTAGAAGCTGACTGCAGCGACGCGACGGGAACGTCACCGCACATGGCACACACACAAAAAGGCGGTGATTTAGTTAGTCGCTTTTTGCATGTTGTGCACAGTAGCGAGTGTTGTGATCGAATATCGGCGCATTCGCTAAAACGCGCGATTCCGATACCGCGACTGAACGCAGTCGCAAAATCGCGAACGCTGACGCTATAAGTATCGTGTGTATTATGGGCCTTACACTCGCCTCTTAATTACGGGTAAAGTGTGCGGGTTTGATTGAGACATTGTAAAGATTGTTAAATAAACACGCGAGCGTTGTACATTTATCAAGTGGGGTTTATTAATGGAGCTACACAACAATGCTTACAGCCCGGATTAATTATTTGTTTAGAATTGCAGATTTTTGTATAAGGGGGTAAAAGGGAACTAATCCGCTGCCGCGACAATCGCGGGACAACGTTGCGTAAGGTTTTGGAGGCCCTATGTTTGTACATAGGGTCTGGAATACTAAACACCAACCCCCTTATTAATAAACATAGAATAACTCTATCCAAGGAACAACCTAGTAATAAACTGACATCTGTCAAATTCCATAATAAAAAACACATAAAAAGTATGGAATTTGACAGATGTCAGTTTATTACTAGGTTATTACTTAGATATAGTTATTCCATGTTTATTAATAAGGGGGCAAAAGTATAAGGGACAAGAGAGCATACAGAGCCCTTTGAAAATTAGATTACTGTTATGCACATGTGTTTCCTCATTCCCTCCAGATCTCCAATTGGCCACTGGAATGGAGAAGATATGTATTTTACGTTATAGGTATACTTTCATGGAAAACCTTTCGTAAGCATCCCCAAGTACCTATGCTGTAAAATATAATAATAATAAATAATATAAAATGTGTAGTATAAGTCTTAATGCTCAATAAACTAATTTCCCAAAGTAACATTAACTATCAGCAGGTGTACATTACAAGTGGCGATCAATCATACGGCGGACCAGCCAGACGTTAGACTCAAGCGCTGGAGACAGACGCCTGGACGGATAATAACAGCTTAAGGCTGTCACACACTGTGCAGATGTGAGAAATCTGTATCTATTTAGTAAGAGGTAGAGCCACACTGCAAGCTTGCATGCAGCCGAATTGGGCCGGCACGACCGGGGGGTACCTCTCGCTTAAACGAGACCAGCGTAAAATTGTTTCGTGCGGTATGTAAGTATCCGGGAGCCCATGGAGGTGGGAGGAAAAAGGAGGGCAGCTCAAATAAAAAAAAATCTGATCGCATATATGTGAATATAGCTCTTTATACTAAACTCAAGGTGCACCACACACTACACATATAACTTATATTTTACCGTCAAGCATATGTAGGCACAGACGTATATTGAAGGTTGGTTTTATACGCAGATTAAATCTTATGGTATCTGCATAGTGTGTGACAACCTTTATACGGTTTAATATCGTTATTATGATGTTAGTATAAAGAAATGGCTGTGACGTGCGACTATGGATCATCTCGAGGATTCTGGTGGACGTTGAACTGTGTGACTATTCTCCTTATCTATAATGATAGCCATTACTGATGTAAGTTGAAGGTTATGTTTGTTATGGACTTATCATTATTATAATATCGAATCGTTTCGGAATGTTGCTGGGAATAATCTTACAATATTAAAAATAGTATTATTATTCTGTGGGCCTAATGTATTTCTTGCAATATTTATTATATTTTAGCATTGAGCCTAGCATTACACTTTAGCCGTGCAAAGTATCATGGTACAATACAATGGTACTTAATATTTCCTTTATCTATATATATCTATATATATAAAACTCAAACGTGACATAGCCATCTATCAACGCACAGCCCGAACCACTGGACGGATCAAGCTGAAATTTGGCACCCAGGTAGATGTTACAACGTAGGCATCCGATAAGAAAGGATTTTTAGAAATTCAACCCCTAAGGGGGTGAAATAGAGTGTTGAAGTTTATATGGATTTCGCGGTTGAAACCGCGGGGCACAGCTAGTCGGATATATTTTGGCGACGGATCAATAGTATAGAGGTGAAGTCGGTCAATAGTACGACGCTAAACAAAACGAAGCTCAAATCCCGATAGATGTCGGGACCACGGCACGCTGATATTTGTATTTTTACTGTAGAGAAGAGAGAGAGTTCAGACTTTCTAGGTACCTAGAAACTGTAACTCGTTTCATCAATAGTTTCGTGATAAATTACTGGTAAAGTGATAAAACAAGTGATAGTTATAGACGTTCAGTATAATGGGATACTGAGTATTCGCTGTTTCTATTCCGCTCAAGTAATCTGTAACGCCTGTAACATGTCTGATGAATATACCGGGGATGCTGTCGAACGCGACATATGTATTAAGGAATTTTAGGACATCTGTTATAGAAGTCTAAGGCGTCGAGACGTGACGACCTCACCGCTGTGTGGCTCCCACACCAGCGCAACCAGTCGACCGATGAACGGCGGTCAAACGGATCCGAGGAGGGCAGAAAGAAATTTCAGGATGAGCAGCGTCCTCGTGCCAATTTCTTGCCCCACTGTTGATCTCAACACGCTCGCCAAGCGTGGGGATTAGGCAATACCCCCCTCCCCTTTATGGAGGAGGTAGAAGTGCAAACGTATAATACATACCTATCTACTACCTATACCTGTCAGCCTCATAAATATTTATCCTAGCAAAACATCTACCCCCTTATTAATAAACATGGAATAACTATATCCAAGTAATAACCTGGTAATTAACTGACATCTGTCAAATTCCATACTTTTTTGTGTTTTTTTATTATGGAATATGACAGATGTCAGTTTATTACAAGGTTATTCCTTGGATAGAGTTATTCTATGTTTATTAATAAGGGGGCTAAAGAGCAGTAACTCTTTAATTTCCAAGTGTACAGATGGTACATACTTCTTATACCTGCGTATGAGACATCTGTGATTAAGAGGTATCAAAATGCAATCTGACGTTAAATTTCCGTTGCAAAAACTTTGATCCGAGCAGGTAGGCAGGTGGGCCTGCGTGTTGCGAACCCTTTTCGTAAATACAATGCGAGGCTCTTAGAAAGATTTTATAACAACCCACGTAACATAAAAGAATTACGTAAAAATGTTGTATTTATTACTGTTATTACAACCAGGCTGGCGCAGTGGTACAATGCTCGGATTAGTGGAGCATGTTGCGCCAGGGGTCACGGGTTCGAATCCCGCCTTGGTCATGGATATGTATGTATTATATGTATTTCTATAAATAAAAATCTTAAATACATATATAAAATTTCTTATATTTATAAAACATATTAAATATATTCCTTTGTCTAGTACCCGCAACACAAGTCCTTACGGTACTTAGCACGGGACTAGGCTAACGTGGTGTGTAAAAGTCCACAGGTATTTATTAATTTATTTATTAATCATATTTTTTCTCTTTATACGTTGGCTTTATTTTATATCTTTACTAGTTTTTACCCAAGGTTTCGTGCGCGTTCTTTTTAATAAAATCCTATAACATTTCTCAATACCTTTCTTTTTTTCTTCCTTTCCTTTAATTCTTCAATACCTCTAGGAATATGTGTACAAAGTTTCGTGATGATCAATTGACTAGTTTTGGCGTGAAAACGTAACAAACAAACTAACATTCACCTTTATAACATTAGTATTCCATATCTATTTATTAAGGACAGATAAAGGATGATGATGATGACATTATATAAGAGATGTCATTGCCGTGTTGCATTCTAAAGCCGCCGGCAACAAGATATTTCAACGCGGGAGCGAGTCGTAAAATTTATGAGACAGCGGTAATCCAAAGACAAAAGAGAAGAAAGATAAATGCCAACTCATCTACTTTATCTGTGCACATGCTTATCTATGTGTCATCTCGATTTGCCTCCACATACGAGGGGGTAGAGGTGTGAAGGAGAATCATCTGTGTATATGAAAAAGTGTTCATCGAAATGTATTAAATTAAGGATGCGCAACATTTGCATTAGGGTAGCTTTATTTTTAATACATTATTTTGTACTACGCAAGTTGTTAAAATTTTCAATAATTAACAACTACTTTAGTCACCAATAATATTAATTTGTTTAACTCGGCATACTTCAGTATGTTTACAATTACTACATTCATACCAGACTATATCTACATCAGCGCGATTCTACAAGGTTTTTGAATTTATAGCCAAAAGTTAGAACACTTTTTTTTTTTTTTTTTACGATATAGGAGGGCAAACGAGCAGCCGGAGCCATTTTCATGACTACCGACGCCCACAAACATCCGCATAGAGGCTATACAGATGCGCTGCCCTCCTTTCTCCTCCCACCTCCATGGGCCACCGGCTACTTACACACCGCACGAAACGCGACAGCACAGCTGTCACTTTACGCCAGTCTCGTGTAAGCGAGAGGTTCCTCCCCGGTCGTGCCGGCCCAATTTGACTGCATGCAAGCATGCAGTGTGGCACTGCCTCTTACCAATAAACTTTCCTATTTTCTACCATAAGAGATGATTCTCCATACCTCTAGCCTCCGTACTCCGCAATGAAAACAAGTACGTCCAATCTCGCCATAATAGAATCTTACTCGACCGAAGATGGCCTGGCATCGCCTATTGTGGTTCTATCTACAAATACAGCTCTATTTGGTGTTCGTAGGCATATGAGTCTCCATTGTTCAGACACGCTCAAATGTTTGAGCAACAATAGCTAGGGTTAGACACAATGTGGACAGACAGCCTAGGCACGTGTAAATACCGTACGGTAAGCTAGATTGGTTATTGATTGGCTGACCATTGGCGCGTCTATGGACACTCGTTGACAATGTTTGGATAACATTTAGCGTACCTGGAGTGTGTGGAGTTGTGGCCACGCTGCATTGCACCCGATTTGGGCTACCACAAGATGGCGTGAAATGACAGTTATACCTGTCGCGTTTTATGCGGTGTGTATGCGATGGCCCATGCAGGGAGAAGAAGGAAGGAGGGCAACGCGTATAACTTCTTCGCGGATGTCTATGGGTGTCGGTTAGCCATGAACATTTCTCCTACTACTGGTTTGCCTATCTATACTTTAAAAAAAAGTTAAAGTGCCAAGATTCCTCTTGATCACATGAAAGTGCCGCAGTAACTATGCCTTAGCGTTTCGTGCTATATGTAAGTTGCCGGTGGCCCACTGAGAAAGAGGATAGTTGGACATGCTTGTACAAAGAGTTGACATAATTACCTGGAAAGGAGCTAGTTTAATCGCAGTCTAGACTTAACAATAACGCTGGTTCTTTTAGCTTCGCTAAAAGCAAACTCGGCAGAAACAAATTCACCCGTGTTTCTTGGACCTCAAAACATATATTATTACATGTTTAAACTAGTTTTTATGAGGAAAATAGATAGACCCACAGGCGGTCCGATTGCGGCTCGGGACGCCATAAATATTTAGTTCGGTACACAAATCGACGCACAACCTTTTTCATATTACATCACCGCAGGAAGCACATTATCCAATTTCATAGACACGCGTATTTCGTACTTGGGTGAAAATAAGGTATGAAATAGTAAAACGCATTAGAGGGCTCATGATTTTTTTTAGTTAAACATTTGATAGAAACATATAGATTATTTTTTTAGTTAAACATTTGATAGAAACATCTAAGTATTGTAATATTAGAATAGTTAATAGAATTAGGCCGTGCGGTATGTAGGTAGTCCGCCCACGGAGGAGGGAAGAGGTACTGAGACAACTGAGTTGGCAACTAGGGTTTTCTATATAGGTATTTCTGATCATCTGAGTTGACAACCCTAGTTGGTAAACCTATCAGAAATTCAGGAGAACTAAAAAAAAGGTCATGAACATGGTCGGAAGGCATTTTTGACATTATGAGATTACAATAATTTAATTTTGCCACAGTCTGTCGGGATTAAACGCCGCCCGCCAATCGTCAATCCGGGAGATTTTACCTGCATTCCTGGCGCCGGGAGATTTTAAAATATTAGCCCTTTTTTCCGGGAGAGTTGGCAACCCTACGCATATGAACAACCTTTGTTATTCATGAAAATATCACCGACTACTCGTTAGCCCCCTTATACCATAAGAAAGACATATTATACTGAAATTACTGTTAAAGCCCAAACCTACAGAAGTAATAGTTTTCCGTAAAGTACACCATAAAATGTACTGGTTATGGGATTGTGTAGGTAAGGTCTTGTTCGCCCTAATCAAGAACGTTAACACAAATTCGGTGTGCGCTGAAAATCGGTGTCGATGTTGGTAAAAGAATCTTAAATTTTGAGTAAATAAAATAAAACATATGAAATTAAACTTACATACATACCCGTTGAAGTAGTTTGTAAAGAATGAGTAATAGTTACAATTACGTAATAGTAGTAGTAACAGTACAATAAAGTATCGTAGTAGGTAATAGTAAAAATGAGTACTAAAATTTAGTAGAAATAGTTAAACATGCCATTAAGATAAATCTCATTTGATTAATATTTCCATCTCAAGGTACCTATACGATAACGTTAGATTTTCTCAGTATGGTGTATTCAGGTAATTACGAATGGATTTTAGACGAGTTGGCAGGACTTTTATGTTTGCATTAACTACATAGAACTCGTGGATTTTTTGCTGCCATCGAAGGTCACATCCTTAGCTTACTTAAATTACCTAAAAAATTATTACCAAGATCTTTATTAATACCCTCTAAGTTTGAAGATACAGGGTTTTCAAAATGAGACTTTTTATTTTTTGTACAAGGGTAATTCCGAAGATGTTCGGTGAATTCCGAATGATGTCCAAAAATGAACTTTATTAAGTTTCGGCAGAAGGTACATTATGCTTTTTTGTTTAGATTTACCCTCCCAATATAATATTTCTCAATATTGGCCAAGAAGTAACTAAGACGAATGCACTCCATACTTTTATTTCGGAATTACCCGATTAAAAGTCTATGGTACTCAAACTTTTAGTGAGTCTAATACACCATCTGTCAAAACAATTGATAAGAGCTTGAAATACTAGTAAAAATAATAAGATTAGGTATATTTATATTTCCCGAATTCAATTGTTTAGCTTTGAGTGTAATCTTGTCACATTTATCTCAAGAAACATTTAATACTGTTTCACTTTAAAAATTACTTGAATTACAACTTTACTGTTCTGTCTATGTACGAGGGCGGCTGATAAGTTCGCGGCCTAGAGTATGTATTTAATGAAAGAAAAATATAGTTTTATATTTTTATTTTTTAATATAATTGCCTTCAAGTGAAATACACTTCTCATATCGCAAATATAATGCCTTTATACCATTGAAATAATATTCTGAAAATTTCTTTTGAAAATGGCTTAAACAGCCGACTTCATCTTATTATCATCCGAAAATCTTAGCCCCCGTAAATCCTCTTTCAGCTTTGAATAATGTAAACAGTCACTGGGACTCAGATCCAGTCCAGTATATAAAATATAATATATAATGAAACATACTACTAAAATCATGATTTAAATATAAAATAATCCAATCTAACAAATATTATTTAAATGTTGAGAATCACTGACGATTTCTATGAAAAATTAAAATCGGGTAAATTCGAATTATTTTACATTCGGAATTAATCTTCTAAGACTCTTCGGTCAATTCCGAAAAAACAAAAAATGTTGAGCTAGAATGTTTTAAATCTACTCAGTAGTACACAAAAATGCTACTGTATCGTTATAAAAAACAATCAGTTAGATAACTTACCAAATTTCTCATTTATGGAGGTTCGGGTAATTCCGAAAATCCAAAAAAGCGCGAAAAAACAGTTGTTGACGAAAATTTCATGTCGCTCATGTGTACTCCTACGTAGTGCCTTGAGATGATGGACGGGGCGAAAGGATTAAATTGGCGACTATATGAATGCTGCCAGAGCAAAAAGTATTGCTTCGTTCGGGAGAAAACAGCAATATTCGGAATATCCCGATTTTCGAATTAGCCGAATACACTTATACTTTATTTCCTTGCTTATTTATTAAAAATATGAACTATTCATACAGATTTTTTCTTCTAACTATAATTTTATGAAGCTATATTAGTTTATATTTAAACCTAATAGCATAATAGCCTTGAAATTCTCAAAGTCTAGAATCTAGACCCGCGTAAAGCCCGGCCCGGTGGTCGGTGGTGGGCTGCATTCCGCAGGCATGGGTCATCATGACTCACGCGTACCTGCAACAAAGAGTTATTGTATTATTATCATATCAAGCCAACGGTAGTACGGCGAACTGTGCTATATTATAATAAACAAAGTTATTACGAACTGACCGACAGATGTACTGTTTTCATAGAATTTGTTGCCATGGTAGCGTTCAGTTGCATCTTAACTTCAGTTATAATTTATTTATCGATAAAATGTCATAGATTCATACTTATTATCCTATTCCTGATGAAAACAAGTCCTAAACACAAAAAACTTGTTCCAGCCGATCTTGAGATATAAATGGTGAAATTAACACGACTTTATTTTATATACATAGAATAAGATAACCTAACATTTAATAATTGAAAACAAAAACCCGATTGCTTAAAATATAAATATATCTAATATATAAAATTCTCGTGTCACAGTTTTCGTTGCCATACTCCTCCGAAACGGCTTGACCGATTCTCATGAAATTTTGTGAGCATATTGAGTAGGTCTGAGAATCGGCCAACATCTATTTTTCATCCCGATATTCCCACGGGATCGAAAGTTACGCGGGTGAAACCGCGGGGCGCAGCTAGTTTAAATATAGATGTCATTTGTTTTGGGCGTATTGGACCAGAAAGTCTGGTACAGTCGAACTACTCAGCTACTACTG
>LUGF01018934.1:140183-163938 GCA_001625245.1 Calycopis cecrops | reverse complement strand
GAACATTCACCACACGAAACGCGATAAGAACTATCGCTTCCAGCGGTGTCATATAAGCGAGATGTACATCCCCGGGCGTGCTTACCAATTCGGCTGCAATGGAATTTTAGAAAGAGGTAGTGCCACTCTGCATGCATGTAGCGGAATGGGGCCGGCACGACCGCGGTACCTCTCGCTTACATGAGATAGGCGTACAGTGACAGCTGTGCTGTCGCGTTTCGTGCGGTTTGTAAGTAGCCCGTGAGGTGGAAGGAGTAAGGAGGGCAGTGCAGAAGGTCCGTTTACCCCCTTAGGGTCAATTCACACCAAAAGCGCGGCGAAGCGAAGCGAAGCGCAGTTTATGTGTCATATGAATTTCAACTTTATAATAATTACTATAATACTTACTATCGCATGAGAAACTCGAACGAGATGCGCGGATTCCCGCGACTGCGCGAGAAGTCGCTGGAATTCGCGCAGAAGTCGCGAGAATTCGATAATAAGTACTACAGTAATGAAAATAAGTTTAAATTTATATGACACTGAAAGTGCGCTCCGTTTCGCTGCGCTTCGCCGCGCTTTTGGTGTGAATTAACCCTTATACCGTAAATAAATGCAGTAGAATCCTATAGCTACGCCAATGGTATACATTGAATTATTAAAGTTCCTTGCTCTAATCCGCTATAAGAGCGGCTCACGATGACGTCACGCGTGAGTCAGCAGTTTATCCGTTTTACAGCCTCTCTCGTAAAGCCTCCACAAAGGACCATCGCCTAATCTTGAGCGCTAATGGACTTTTTATACGGCATACCTTGGTAATTGGTCTAAATAGATTCATATTTTTTATCTGTACCCACTGCAGGAGAGATTTTTATAGCATACTAGCTGTGCCCCGCGGTTTCACTCGCGCTTAATTTCTAAGAAATCCATATAAAATTCAACACCCTATTTCACCCCTTTAGGGGTTGAATTTCTAAAAATCCTTTCTTAGCGGATGCCTACGTCATAACATGTACCTGGATGCCAAATTTCATCCCGATTCGTCCAGTGGTTTGGGCTGAGCGTTGATATATGGCTATGTCACGTTTGACTTTTATGTATATATAGATTGAGGAAAGGTAAAACTTGATGGCTTTGCTATAAAAACATAGGAGGCAAACGAACAGTTGGGGCACCTGATTTAAAATGATCACCTATACGCCCACAAACAGTTCTTAATACCAGGCGTCTAACACATGAGTTGCCGACCTTTTAGAGAAGAATAGAATCTTATCTTGAAGATCTTTTAGACATCCTCACAACTAAAGAAATGAACGATATTGAGCACGCGTTATAAATATATTAGGAGATCGGCAAAATTACTTCAACCGTAACCGGACAAGTGTAACGCTACATACGTAACGCTACACCGCGCTAACGCCTCGTTCTTGGCATACCTTTCACTTCAGAATCATATTTGTTATTATGGTGTAAACTCCTGTACATCCTACTAATATTACAAATGCGAAATTTTGTGTGTTTGTTACTCTTTCACACAAAAACTATTGAACGGATTTTCATGAAACTTTACTTATTTATTAGTAGTAGTAGTACTTTAGTAATATAGCTTTCATATCAGAATAACATAATAAGTTAAAATTTATAGGGATTTTTGAAGTCCGAAATCCACGCGGGCGAAGCCGCGGGCGGAAGCTAGTATTTCATATTTTGCAATAATGAAAACGAGTACCACTATTATTAAATAACTATTAATAACATTCAAAATACTGCTACAGCTTATTACTTACATGATTAACAACACGTTAACTCAGTAGAACTCGGGTTCCATTTGATAAAACCTCACGTTTCATTTAATAACACCAACATCGAATATCCAGTTTCAACATGTTTAAACCAACAATAAACTGTTAAAACTATCAGATATCCAAGTTCTCGTAGTTTAACCGCTAAAGTTAACAGAACTATCATCTTCCTGCTAAACTGTATCCGGCAGGACGCCATTGAACTCGCCATTCTCGGCTATTCTCGGCTATTTACTTTTTACAATGTGTGTGGAGAATATGCTATGCTCGATGTTATCCAAGACTTCATTTATTTTATATAGCAGTGGTTAAATTTTGTAAAATTGCTTGCAAATATAATTTTCTTCTTTTTACTTATTTTAATACTATTATAAATGCGAAAGTTTGTATGTTTGTTTGTTTGTTTGTTTGTTACTCCTTCACGCAAAAACTGCTAAATCGATTTTCATGAAATTTGGCACACACATTGGATTAACACAGGATAGTTTTTATACCGAAAAAAAAATCCTATAGGATGCCATGTGATGATTTTCCACGATATCAAAATTTACACGGCTGAAACCGCGGGGCGCAGCTTGTATACTTATATTTTTGCACTTTTCACTTCAAAATACCTAGTTTTTGAAGTGAAAACTTCTTTAGGAGCGTTAGTTGGGGGATAATATTGAGTTCGCGTCAGCAAACATGCTCTAACATGACACAGGAATTGGAGCTACGTTAACTCGTGGCTTTAACACCTAAGGCCTATGAAGGCGCTACTTTTAGGGTCAACTCACACCGAGACGCGACGCGACGCGACGCGGCTTTGATTTCGCGCTGCGCAGCGCGCAGTCGCGATACGCCTCACGGCGCCGCAAGGCGTCTCGAGGTGCAGCGCTGCGCAGCGTAACGTATCTGAATTCTCACAATGAAATGTGTATCTTTTTGTATAGTATATTTGAGTCGCTCTATGTAAAATCTACGCGCAGCGTCGCGTCGCGTTGCGTCTCGGTGTGAATTGACCCTAACACTGTATTAAAAGCTAGGTATAAGCTTTCGCTTCTATTAACAGTCGCTATGTTTCTTTATCACGGCGGATCAAGCGATCAGAGCCATATCATGACTACCCCAAAACATTGCTTTACCCACGGTGGTTATGCGTAAGCGCGTAATTTAAATATGTAAGTAAATATAATGTAAATAAAGCGCGGTAAAGCGTGTTACGCTAAGCGAATGTTTCAACCTTTCTTACACCTCACATTTCTTCGTATCTAACTTTTGGAAATTACTTTTTTTTTAATTTTAGGTAAGAGGTAGTGCCACACTGCATGCTTGCATGCAGTCGAATTGGGCCGGCATGACCGGGGAGGTACCTCTCGCTTACACGTGACTGGCGTAAAGTGACAGCTGTGTGCTGTAGCGTTTCGTGCGGTGTGTAAGTAGCCGGTGGCCCATGGAGGTGGGAGGAGAAAGGAGGGCAGCGCATCTGTATAGCCTCTATGCGGATGTTTGTGGGCGTCGGTAGTCATGAAAAAAAAAGCTCCGGCTGCTCGTTTGCCCTCCTATATCAAAAAAAAAAAGAAATACTACAAAAATAATTAATAAATCCTTCAAAATATTATTTGCTTTGTTCTCACTTCAAACCAATAAAGTATCTCTATTATTACACTTTCAAAACCCACTCTAAAACAGCTTGAAATATAAATCACATGCCGTGCTACCCATTAGTCATAATTTGCAAAGCACGCGATGGCAAACGGTAGCCGCGGTATGCAAAGTAAAGGCGTGTTCACATGTACAATACAAACAGGAATTAGGAGCAATTGCACCGGCTATTGTCCAGCATAAATACAGAGCCAAGCAATTTCAGTCTCGCCTTGAATGTGCATACCTTCACGTTCGGGTGTGTAACTTTATCTGTTAAAATTATATAATGTGCTGGCTGTGCGCAGCGGTTTCGTTTGCGACAGAAAATTAATATACATCGCCTCCCTATTTCACCCTCTCAGGAGTTGAAATTTGAGAAATCCTAACTCAGAAACCTTCGAGGGCTCCTGTACAACAACTTTACTAAAGAACATCACTGATCATAATTTACGATTCTATAAATGACAAGCAGACAAATATATCTTTTTTTATTTTTTTTTATCTGTGGACTATACACACCACGTTAGCCTAGCCCCGTGCTAAGTGCCGTAAGGACTTGTGTTACGGGTAGGTACTAGACAACGGAAAATATTTAATATGTTTTATAAATTTAAGAAATTTTATAATTTAATATAATACGATAAACATCCATGACCAAGGCGGGATTCGAACCCGCGACCCCTGGCGCAACATGCTCCGCTTATCCGAGTCCTGTACCACTGCGCCAGCCTGGTCGTCACAAATATTAATTTATACTCTCAGAAACAACAGGAAATTCGCCGCCATATTCGTAAGTTTCTGCTGGTGTTACATAAGCAAGCGCTACATATGTTCCTGTGTACCATTCAGGCAACGTGATACTTACATTAGATATCATCATCTTATATAACATGAATTTCCATCAAGAAGTGACAATACATTCCATTAACTATTGTCATTACTACGCCCATAAACATCTGAATTGTAGTTTCGCAAATCTTTTGCCCACGTTTCCTCTCCACGAGCCAAGAGAAACTCAAACACCGCACGAAACGCGACTACTAAACTTTACGGAGGTACCATGCGAGTGGGAGGTACCTCCGGTTCAAGATGTAATGCAGCATGGCACAACCCCTTACAAAATAATAGTCATAATACACATCTTTTGTACCTTAGGAAGCTACTTAGTAAACTTTACAAGAAAATGGATTACGCACTCGTACATCATTAAATATAGCCGAAGTCGCGGCCATTAGCCAGTCTAGCGAGTTGGGGAGCTGAGCCTGAAGCGCGAGTTATAACGGCAGTTTAATATGTTCGGAAGCTGGGGGCGAGATTACGAGTATCAATAACTGAGGCGTTGGGAAAATAACTAAAGTTGTACAAGTTTACCTATGGGTTAACGGCATATATATGTAAATCCTACTGATATATAAATGCGAGGGATTGTACGTATGTTCGTTGTACATTCACGGTCGGTATAGATTACATTGTGCGGGTGAAACGGAGCGACACAGCTGGTATAACATAATAAATGTATACGTACTCTATATTCTAATAATCTTCGCTCTCTTTCTTTCTTTCTCTCTCTCTCTCTCTCACTCTGATGTGAGCTTAGCCCAAAAAGAGAGACTACTACGACCTGGTATATACATTATTTCATGTCTTGTTTAAGTGTCTACGCTCTGGGCTAAAAGCCTAAAGTGAAAATAGAACATGATTCAACGCGACCTAGATTTTTTTTTAATAGGTAGAGGAGGGCGGGGCAAATGCGCAGTCGGCGCCATTTCCATGTCAAACGACGCCCATAGACATGCGGATAGAGGTTGTACAGACGCGGTTCTCTCCTTCCTCCTCTCGCTATAGTGGAGACGCTCAACGAAACGAACCACAAACACTACAAGATGGATATTCTGTTGTGATGCTGAAGTGAGTGACGATGCCAGCCATGTTGCAAAGCGACTCTGAAGATTAATCACTAAGAATCTGTAATCAACCCTTATAAATTCCCTCACAAACATTAGTATCCCGCAATAAAGTTTCGATCTCACAAAGTCGAACAGTTTTTTGCTTACAAATGCTCAAGTAGTTTTTTCCTAACTTCGAACTCTTTTGTTTTTTAACGTTTAAGTTTCTCTTTTGTAAGTCGAGAAGTTGGAGGTGGCAATAAAAAACGTCTGAACTTGGACCCTGATAACGAGTTGCCGCATTAATGAAATGGTACTTTGACTTCATGATACTTTGGAATGGACCTTAGGGCTGTTCAGTTTTCAGGCTGAATTTTGCTTTTTAGATAAGGTTTTAACTCTGGAAATCTTCCAGAGTAGACCTTAATTTATTTGAGTATTTTCATAGCAAACATTACTGTTGGACAAGACATATATTTTTTTATATTGTCAAACGAGCAGGTATATGAATTACCGCTGTCCACAGACATCCGCAAAACCGGGGTTTTGACGGCGCGTTGCCGGCTGTTTACGGCTTTTATAATTTATTAAAGAACCCTAGTATAGCTCATGATCTGAGTTATTTGCTTTGCAACTGTAGTCGAGACATTTTTTTATGGTATAGGCGGGCAAACGTGCAGTCGGAGCCATTTTCATGACTACGCTCATAAACATAAAGACTATACAGATGCGCTGCCCTCTATTCTCCTCCCACCTCCATGGGCTACCGGCTATTTACAAACCGCACGAAACGCGACAACACAGCTGTCACTTCTCGTGTAAGTGAGAGGTACCTCCCCGGTTGTGCCGGACCAATTCGGCGGCATGCAAGCTTGCAATGTGGTGATACCTCTTACTGCAGTCGAGACTAGGGACAAAAATTAATTCGACCTCATCTCGGAACGGGCCCGGTTACCCTTCTGAATTGCAGAAGTCAGATGGCAGTTACTATGTATAAAAATATGCGCACTTGTCAAATTCACTAGCAAAAACAGACCCCAATAGCATTTATATTATATCGAAAAGGATAAGCTATAACGAAGAAGTAGCTATATTATATAACCGATGTTCCGCTAGGAATACTATAATTTTACGAGTATTAGTAAAATTCAACTCTACGACAGACACTAAATTGCAATATCGGCTAAAAGCTTTTCCACTCCGCGCGACAAAATAAAACGGAACGCCATAAATAGTCGATGTAGTCCAAGTGCTAATAGTTTAGTCGCACATTAGTCGAGCGACACAACCTGGGCCCAAAATTGGCCGATACGTCTTGTTGGACGTGCCTAGGGTTGGAGATAGGGATATATCATCCAATATGCCGTCCTTATGTTGATATATATACAGGGTTATTTTTTAAGGAAGTAAACATCATTCCAATGGTGTGTTTTACATTTTATCGTCTAACTGTAATATTTTGTTAAATAAAAATCGATTTGAAATGGTCCTTAAAAATACATCGATTGTTGTTCCTACTTGAAATGTAAATTCAAGGTCAGTGACGTCGGCCTACCGTGAGTCGCGAGTGTGATGCACGTGATGACCAAGATATATTTTTACAACATGGGACAAAGTAATTGTATCAATTTTTTTTTAATATTTTTTATTTCTTAAATCGAATGATTCTGAACCAAACCTGAAAATTTGGCCGGTGACCAAAAAATTGCCCTGTATATTATACTAGCTGTGCCCCGCGGTTTCACCCGCGTTAATTTATAAGAATTCCATATAAACTTCAACACCCTATTTCACCCCCTTAGGGGTTGAATTTCTAAAAATCCTTTCTTAGCGGATGCCTACGTCGTAACATCTACCTTGATGCCAAATTTGAGCTTGATCCGTCCGCAGTGGTTTGAGCTGTGCGTTGATAGCTGGCTATGTCACGTTTGAGTTTTATATATATAGATTCTTTGCCGTGCTTCATTGCAGGCTTATTGCGCCGGCACAACAGGCGTCTGTCTGTCGCTCACATGTCTCGTAAAGTGAGCTGTCGCGTTTCGTGCGGTTCGCGAATTTTCGGTGGCGACATCTTGATAGCTTATAATCATCAAATGGCTGCCCGTTTGCATTGCCTTTATACTATAAAACATCTGATATATAAAATTCTCGTGTCACAGTTTTCGTTGCCATACTCCTCCGAAACGGCTTGACCGATTCTCATGAAATTTTGTGAGCATTTTGAGTAGGTCTGAGAATCGGCCAACATCTATTTTTCATCCCGATATTCCCACGGGATCGAAAGATACGCGGGTGAAACCGCGGGGCGCAGCTAGTAACTAATAAAACTATACAGCAGATATTATCGATTATTACTTTTCACGATACACGTCTGAAACATTGACATGGAAATATGTTGCTGGACCACGGGCGAAGATATTCAATTGAAAATGCGCATGAAATAAAAGTGCAAGAATAGAAGAGAATACGATGCTTGTATTTCAGTAACTAGGTACTTCTAAGAGCACCTAAATGAGTATTCTAATCGGACAGGTGGAAAGTGATATTACTATTATCCTTTATTATTTTTTATCAGCATCGTCATTCAGACATAGACCTCCGACGAGCGATATAGGTAACGGTTACTTGCAAAGTGCCAGGTTAACCAAGCCTCACTCGGTGGACTACCAGGTAGGCTTATTAGGCTCCGATTACTCGTTTCCCCCTTATGCTATAAAAAAAGTAGGAGTCCAATAGTCCTTCTACCAATGCGAATTCAATTCCCCACCGTTTATAAGTTCACACAAAGACAAGAACACAAAGCTGAAAGCACACATAATTTCACAAACACATCACCAACAAACAAATAAAATATCTTTAGCTCCTACAATGCACCCAAAAATTCATTACACGTTTTTCGTAATTATTCAGCCCCAACAATAAGCTGTGAAAGTAGCGTGAGAGGAGCGAATGCGGTTTAAATTTTAATTAACACGTTCTCGGACTAATTATATTTTGTATGCACGTATTTAACTGTACTGAAACAATATACATTTTGTAAAAAACGAGAGGTCAGTTACGGACAAGCCACGGCTGAATTCAGGTCAGTTCGGCGCGAGTCAGAGTTTAATTCGGGTCACTTCTGCGCTAGGTAAAGCAAAATTGGGGTAAATTCTACCAAACTACATCAGAAAGAGGATGACTTCTGCATAAGCCAAAGCATAATTCAGGTCATTTCGGCACAAGCTAAAGCTGAATTTATTTCACTTCTATACATGTCTGAGCTCCATTCGAGCTACATCTGCACAACCCAAACATGAATGGATTACTTCTGCACATGCCAAACATGAATTCGCGCTACTTCTGCACAAGCCAAATATGTATGGGTTAGTTCTGCATAAGCCAAACATGAATGGGTAATTTGTGCTCAAGCCAAACATGAATTTAAGTTGCCTCTGCACAAGCTGGTCTTCTGGTCACTCTGCTCATACCATACCATAATTCGGGGTACTTCTACACAAGCCAAAGCGGAATTGGCGCCTAAAATAAAATCCTTTTTTTTTTTTAATAAAATGCCTATCAGCGTCAGTAATATTTGTATACATGGAACAATAAGAATGAGAATCGCTGCATGAACACAATCGTAGTAGGGACTACCAACATAGTAGGTACTCATGAGCATGCGCCGGTATCGTGCATATGCATTGTCTGTATATTTTATCAACATTTGTTCTGAGAGTTACTTTGTTTTCTCATCGACAGAGGTGGGAAACCTTTCGAATCGGACTTAATTCAATGGATATAAAAAGTTGCTTATTTTTTGCAGTAAATTGCGGAAATACTAATGCGGATATAAAAACGGTCGCTCTTTCCATTTCTTTCTTCTATAATCCTCGTTCAGCGAGTCAGAAATATTTTTAAATGTTATTTTTTTTGATAAACGAATTACTATATTTAAGTACATATTGTTAAAGCAGCATCAAAAGATTCGCACGTGGCTTCCAAGCCACGGGTTACCCATCCCTGGTCTTTACATATTAAATGACAATCGTTGCCCCACATTATTCATCCATAATCGTGGGCAATTCACACACTGCAGAAGTGAAACTACAAGAGAAAAAGATTTTCGTCTCATCGACATTTGAGTCACGAATCCAAATAATTGCCAGCCCCGACCACGCGTCGTATTCAGTCCGAGATTCGTGATTCCTGACCGACAGATTTAGAACTTGCGAGTCGAAATCATTTTAGGCTCACTGCAGACTATTGGAGAACTATTGATCAACTAACGTAAGTATGTAACAGCAATTTCTCAATAAAGCAACGGAATCTTCATAGCATAGCTTTGTTGTCTATCTGACAATAAAATCTCAAGGGAAATTTGTTTTTTTTTTAATAGCCAAACCAAACGAGCAATCGACGCCGATCCATGACTATCCGCAAATAGGTTGTAGGTACATACCCGTTGCCCTCCACACACATGGGCCACCGGCTATTTACACGCCGCACGAAACGCGACAACACAGACACTACGCCGGTTTCGTGTAAGGTACCACCCCGGTCTAATTCGGCTACGTGCTTGCGTAGCACTACCTCTTACTAAAAAGTTCTGCAGTAAATAAAAATAAACCAGGAGAGTCCGACAATAAACCAGAAGGGGAATAAACCAGCCGTTCCGATGTGTTTAATGATATCGGCCGGTTTATGGGTGACACTAACTTGGAATTTCCCGACTAACTTTTATGGTTTATATGGACTTGGTTCATAAGTTAGTTTCGACACTTTTCATCGGAAATGTTTTGAACATTTTCGGTCTTATTTAGAAATACTAAGAAGTAGTGTCACGGTACATACACGATACCGGCGTAGTGACAGCTGTGCTGTCGCATTTCTAGCGCTATATAAGTAGCCGGTTGCCCATGGAGGGAGGAGAAGGAAGGAGGGTAACGCATCTGCGAATATTCGGATGTCCATGGGCGTCGGTAGTCATGAAATTGGCTCTGAACTGCTCATTTGCCCTCTTATACTGTAAAAAGGCGCCTCTTGGTTATGAGATAAAATTGCAATAATTATATTATAACAATAATATATTATTATAACTACCATTTAATTATGTTTGTTTACGCAGGGGAATATATTTACGTATATATATACCTCGGAACCGGGGTGGCCTCGAGGCTCTAGAGTCTAGACTTATGTCGGACTCGGCACTTAGTACAATACCTACTAAACCCCTCCAGCCGCTATACGTGGAGGGTCCTGGATCCGCAGTCAACAGGATCCCCCCAGCGACAGGCTGGTCTTGAATGGCCTTTGAATAGTCTCTACTACGTGGTCGGAACCGAGCAATGGGGTCAGGTTACCATCCTAAGGAACTACCACCTAACTTTCGACAACCTATAATTTATTACACATACACTATAAACGCTCGACTTGTTATGTTATTTAGACATACCATTAAGTAAAGGGTTAACAAAGGTCACTTATGAATGCCAACCCCATGACAGTGTTATTTGATAGACCCATAGAGAGATTAGGCGCGTAAGACCCCACACAATATGTCACGGCTACCTTCATTTATAACATGAGAATATTCATTAGACAATTTGAGGGTTGTTTACGTAATCTACATGCAAAGGGGTCAATTTATCGGACTTGTATTTTAAGACACTCTGGAAATGGAGCTCAGTGGCGTGCACTTGGTGAGGCATATGTCTAGCAGTGGACGAAAACACAGTGGTAAGAGGTAGTGCCACACTGCATGCTAGCATGCAGTCGAATTAGGCCGGCACGACCGGGGAGGTACCTCTCGCTTACACGAGACTGGCGTAAAGTGACAGCTGTGCGCTGTCGCGTTTCGTGCGGTGTGTAAGTAGCTGGTGGCCCATGGAGGTGGGAGGAGAAAGGAAGGCAGCGCATCTGTATAGCCTCTATGCGGATGTTTGTGGGCGTCGGTAGTCATGAAAATGGCTCCGGCTGCTCGTTTGCCCTCCCATATCGTAAAAAAAAAAAAGAAGAAAAAAAAAACATGCTGATAATAATGATTAAGATGATTTTAAGAGTTTAGCATCTCAAATGATAATATAAGATCGGTTCGTTACCGTCTGTCGGTACGTCATAGCAAGAGGTAGCGCACGCATTTCAATTACGCCAACACATTGATGATCATAATTGACAAAGCAAACACTAGTAAACTGGACGCACCCAATTTACATAGGCCGTTATCTAGAATCAAACAAGGTCATCGACCCCGGAGATAAGGATCCAATAACCCGATGTGTAAATAACTATGTATTACTCACCTGATAACAAAGACCAACCGTTTCCTCAATTGTGCTAGAGATAAGCGGAGTTCAGATGGAATCCTAGGTGTTACACGTGATATTATGGGCATTAACTTCATCACTTATACTACTAATATTATAAATACGAAAGTTTGTTTGTTTGTTACTCTTTCACGCAAAAACTGCTGAACCGATTTCCAAGAAATTTGGCACACATATAGAGGGTAACTTGGATTAACACAAGATAGTTTTTATCCCAAAAAAACGTTCCTATGGGATGCCATGGGATGATTTTCCACGGGATCGAAATTTACGCGGGTGAAACCGCGGGGCGCAGCTAGTAAGTTATATTTCCCATTTTATATAACATTAGCTGTACCCTGCGTGCGTTGCTAAACGTGGCGCCATCTGTAATTTCAACCACAATTGACACATCACATCACCAAAATTGGTCGTACAAGCTCAGAAACCTTCGTGGGCTCATACACAACAACTTTGCTAAAGATTATCACATGATCAAATGTATAGTTTACGATTCTATAAAGAACATACAGACATACCTACATTCATTTATAAATAGTACAAAGATCTATCTCCCGTTTAATACATTTCTTGCAAAGATTATAGCTCCTTGAAACTTGACTTGAACAGAACTTGTAGTTATAAGAGCACTTGTGTTGTAACGAGCGCAGTGAATTCATAGATTCGGACGGAAAAAGTTAAGTCACCAGTACTGCGCCACTAGAGATTTATCTTCTGTTTTAAATTGAATATTACCATGTGTAAGTTCTAGAAGAATCTTTTTAGTCCTATATATCAGTAAGTGTAGGACTATCATTCGGTTTAAATTCTTAAGTTTGTGTTGATTTGCTTGATGATGCAGTGCCACACATGCATGCTGTCGCGTTTCGTGCGGTAAGTAGCCGGTGGTCCATTGATGGGGGAGAAGGGAGGAGGACAACGCATCTGTATAACATCTGTGCAGACGGTCTATGGACGACGGTTATGAAAATGGCTCCGATTGCTCGTTTGCCCTCCTCTAAAAAAATACAACACCAACAACAGATTCGTTTGAATTATGTTACAGATGTAAATTGGAATCTGGAATAATAAATACTACGGTTGGGATGTATAACGGGGGTAAAACAGATAGCCCCATTTACTTGATTATAATGCTGAAAATTTGTTTATGCTTGGACTGTCATAAAACGTCTGCAGAGAAATGAAGTCTTTTTCGTTCTTCCTTAACGTGATAGCATCGTTATTTTTACCTAATTGCGTCAAAAGGATAATAATTTATTTCAAGCGTAGATATTTGTGAACACTTCTACATTCCCTGTCTGAATGGAAATTTTACCATTTCATTTAATTTCATTAAGTGGTGGGAGGAGAAAGGCAGGCAGCGCATCTGTATAGCCTCTATGCGGATGTTTGTGGGCGTCGGTTGTCATGAGAATGGCTCCGGCTGCTCGTTTGCCCTCTTATATCATAAAAAAAAAGTGTCTAATCCAGCAGTGGACGTAGTCCGGCTGATGATCATGATGATGATGATGATGATGATGATGATGATGATGATGATGATGATGATGATGATGATGATGAAGCGTCCAATGACAACACGTTCAAAAGTACACAGTAATATAGAACAGGTCGCACGTGGGTGGCTTTACTCATCGCATTAACACGTATTATACACCCACATTTTCATGTGTGTTCATAACAGGGACACATATACAGGCATATCCGAGTAATAACACTAGTGACTTAACGTGTGAAAGTTATTTTCACGTATTAACGTATTAACTGAAATGCTAAAAATTAAACATTTATATTTTAATTTAGTAAGCCTTTACCCATCAGTGGGACAATATAGGCTGAAAAAAAATAGTAAGAGGCCACACTGTAGAATTGGGCCAGCACGACCTAAGAAGTACCTCTGCTTACAAGATACCGGCCTCGGTGGGCCGAGGAAGCTGTAGAAAAAAGGGTAAGCTGCGTAAACTCTATGCGGATGTCTGTGGGCGTCGGTAGTTACGAACATGGTTCTAACTGCTCATTTACTTCCTTATACTATTCAAATATACTAAACTAACAACTCACAATTGGCGTTTCAACTGGGGCAGGGAATGTGTACACAAATGCCTGCGCTCGGAAATATGTGCCTTCCGACGCGATTCGGTAAAAAAATCATTAACGACCTTATCACGGTGTAGATGTAGAAAGAACGAGAAATAATTCAAGATTTCCCTTCAGATGTTTTACATGCCAAGCGTAAACAATGAAATACAAATTTTCGTTATAATCAAGCTGCGCCTGTTTTTATGAAAATCTATCCTAACCGTATATTTTTTTAGGGTTCCGTACCTAAAAGATAAAAACGGAACCCTATTACTAAGTCTCCGTTGTCTGTATGTCTGTCATCAGGCTCTCATAAGCCGTGATAGCTTAAAAGCTGAAACTTTCGCAAATTATGTATTTCCGTTGCTGCTATAGTAACAAATACTAAAAATAAAATAAAAATATTAAGGGTTCTTCAAGCAATAAACGTGTTTTTGACCCTGTGTGAAACATTTGTGCGCGAGTCCGACTCGTACTTGGCCGGTTTTTATTTCAGATTCCAATCTACATCTAAACAATAATTCAACCAAACCTATTGAGTTGTTTTAAGTAAAACATTCAACAACACAACTTAAGAATTTATGATACAATTTTTTTATTCAGCCTATATTGTCCCCGGGCAAAAGCCTCCCCCAAACTTCGCCAACCTCCCGAAATTTTATCTTCTCCCTCCAATATTTTTTGAAACACACTGATCCAACATTAAACGTATAAAACAAGTAAAGAAATTATACGCATAATTAAATTATTAAAACTAAAACAAAAAGAAAACTAACAACTACTATAACAAGACAATATTCGGCAACAGTGTATTCTACAAAATGATGATAAGCCTACAGCTTTACAAGAGTCTAAAAAAGATTCATCTAGAACTTGTCATGTAGATAAATAATCAGTCAGTTGATAAATCTAGAGATTTATGCTTATCCCACTAAACAGGCACAGCACTGAACAGTCAGATACAGATTTAACTTTTTCCGTCCGAATCTATGAATTCACTGCACTCGTGACTACACAAGTGCTCTTATAACAAGTTCTGTTCAAGTCAAGTTTCAAGGAACCATAGTCTTTGCAAGAAATGTATTAAACGGGAGATAAAATTGTTATATAAATTGGGAAATATAACTTAGATTTAAAGATATATTTCTGAAGTGCGTTTAGAAATACGAAGTGTTGGTGAACACACAAGGTGGGAAGATCTCTATCCAGAGCAGTAGGAGATAGCATTCAAAGTTGTGAAACAAAAAATATGAAAGAAAAGAAAAAAAAAACGAGGCCTATGGTCAGCTTTAAACTGATAAAGGCTGATAAAAGTGGTAGTCAGGTAAAAAAGCTCACATGTTGTGAAATTCATATCGAATCTACGAAACTCAATAGGTTTATCCCGGACAAAAACGGATACACCTTTCATTCGTCGTAAACAAGTTTATGTTCGTCGGACAGTTAGCTACACCTACTCGTATATCACCTGTAAATGCAATTTACACTGCGTATATTTTTTGTAGTATAACCCCTTAAACAAATAAAAAAAAGATGTAATTAATTTTCAAGGATAATGTATCAAAAATTAAGTAACCCTTTTTATAGTATAGAGGGGCAAATGAACATTCATTACTACCGACGCTAATAGACGTCCGCGTAGAGGTTTTTTTTTTTTTTATAATATAGGAGGGCAAACGAGCAGCCGGAGCCATTTTCATGACTACCGACGCCCACAAACATCCGCATAGAGGCCATACAGATGCGCTGCCCTCCTTTCTCCTCCCACCTCCATGGGCCAAGGTTATTCAGGTTCGCCCAATTCAACAACATGCGTGCGTGCAGTGGCGTTACCTCTTACAAAAATTTCTTCAGACCCCCGAGGTATTCAATTTTGTCGTGGAAAATAAGGCTTTGCGAGAATAATAACGCGGCGAAATTGAAAATTAACGCCGATTTTGGAATTCTTGTTATTCCACACGAACCCCCAACATCAAAAAGATTGAGGTCGTAACGTGTGTGTTTTCGTTTTACGTTACCTTTATTTTGCTTCAATTTACTAGAAATCAACCTGTGTGAACATCATCAGTTTCTGACTGGGCTTGCCTCTGTGATCCCCAAGGCTATGCTGGACAGGGCCCATACCGGACCGGCTTGGGGAGCGGCCAGACTAAGAGTGGCTCAGCTGGAGGGTCCTCCACCCGTCCTCGTAGTTTGGTTTTATTGGATTAGTTATTATTATTATCTCTATATCTCTCTTGGCTACGTGAGGTCCCAGGTTCGAATCCCGGGTCGGACCAAAAATTGTTATTTTGATTTTTCAATTTCTAATAACAGTCCGGAGTCAGGAAGTTGGCGGTGTTACACCCCCGCGCCTCGGAGAGCACGTTAAGCCGTAGGTCCTGCGCCTGATTTCTCACCGGTCGTGTCGGATTGCCGTCCCATCGGAATATGAGAATGAGGGAGTAGAGAGTGCACTTGTGTTTGCGCGCACACTTGTGCAATATAATATGTCCTGCGCTAATGGCACGTCTATATAGACGGCCGCCGTAGCCGAAATCGGCTAGGACGACATTATTATTATCTCTATTAGCGGTTTGAATAGGTAGTTAAAAAAAGGATAGAGTCCAAAATGTTAAAATAGAACACTCCACTTGAATATTAAATAAACAGTATAAAACCGTGCATATGAGAATTTTCTCCAACTTTAGTTGGTCATTTCGCAACAAAGTTTAAACTTCATAATTAAGCTGTCGTGGCGTTCCCGAGGCGTTCCCGAGATTGTTTTGTTTTACGCCACCGCCACTCGCCACTCTCGTGACAAACGACTTCAAAAAATACTAAATTGCCATCACGTTAGCGAGCGAGTTAAGTCATTTACTACTAGGGTGACGTGGTTTTTTACTAACCTATTTTTTAACTACTTTTTGTACTTTGTGGTGTTTGAGACGGGTTAATTAACAGATAGTAACCCCTCACAGCTTGATTTCTTACCCGACCGTGGTGAAGCCTAAAAGGAGGGTTATTATGATATAAGACAAACGGCCATGGCTATGCCTGGCCAGGCCACCGGCCACAAGAAGAACGAAACATCACATCATGAGTTAGGGATGTCGGGATTGCAATAAATATTATCGATTTATTGTTTATATATTTTTTAAAATATCATTAATTTTTTTAATAAAAATATCGATATATCGGTATGGCTTATAAATAAGTTAATTTAGAGGAGAAGCCAAACTAAAAAAAAAGGTAAATTTGGCCTTTTGATTTGGTTTTTACCCATTTTTAAACCATAATCGGTCGGGGATGGATGAGTAAAATCTGTCATTTTACCGTTCATTGAAGGAGCGTCCAGCGAGCGATAGAAGCTGATGATAATATTGATAAGACTACTACTGTGCGCTTTAAACTCAATTTCATCCCGAGCACTACTTCAATATGGAGTCAACTGCTTCCCTCGGTATTTCTTGACCTATACCACCAAGGGATCTTTAAGAAAAGAGCTTATTATTCCCTCAAATGTTGTTGTATCTGTTGGACCTTTGCTGTTGCGGATGTCTGTGGGCGTTGATCACAGTGTTTCATTGATCACAGGTGGTGGGTGGCATGTTATAAAAATGAAAATGTATCGCGTCAACGACGTTTTAAACGCACATTTCGCCCTAAAATTGTTTTTCACGGGATATCACGTTATTGAAGCAGAGGGATTTATTTAATGGTAAAATGGATCATCGACGGAATGGACACGCAGCCGTGCGCACTAAAAGCGTCAACTAATGTAATTTGCTTTTGAATATCACAAAAGACTACTTTTTGGCACATGCGTTTATTTAATCACGTTCAAATATTTTTTTTATAGTATGAGGGGGTAAACGAGCAGTCGGAGACTTGTTTATGACTGCCGACACCCAGATATCCGCACAAAGGCTACAAAACGCGTCAGCTTCCATCCTCCCTCCTACATGGGCCACCGGCTATTTACACACCGCACGAAACGCGATAACAGATCTGTCACTTTTATTGTGTAAGCGAGAGGTCCGGGCCGTGTTGATCCAATTCGCTTGCATGCATGCATGTAGCCGTGCATGCATGCATGTAGCCGAACTGGGCAAACAGCGTGACACTGCCTCTCACAAAAACGTTTGTTTAATCAAGTTCGTATATCGCGTACAAGTGCCTATAGTCTAGTGGTAAGCATGTTCAAAATTCAAATACAGTCGTATGGTCCCGAGTTTGAATCCCGGGTCAGGTCAAGTGTCATTGGGAATTTGTAATAACAGTACGGAGGCTGGAAGTTGGTGTGTCTCCGGCGCCTAGGAGAGCATGTTAGCCGTGGATTTCTCTCCAATCGTGTCGGACTCCCATCAGAATATTAGAGAGTGCACTTGCATCTACGTAAACACTTGGGCATATATCCTGCATAGACGGCTCGTCTTTACATAGACGAAATTCGGCTAGACATTATTACAACTAACAGGAGCTGTAGCATATAAAAATGTAATGAAAACAAAATAATACAGATCATATTAACCTCCGGCTATACATTATTTTCGTGAGTACCATGTCAAAAGGTCAGAACGATGACGTATGAAAACCAGTCACAGCGTCATAATCTTAAGGCCGACATCCGTTTGGCCGTGAAGACTACCGTTACTCGTACATAACAGTACAAACAAGAAATGAAACTCCGTGGGATACTCGCACGTAGCATATTGTTACCGCGCTATCCACTGACCCCTGCCGAAGACCGCCCAATTAACATTTACACGCAGTGCGGTAGTGTATGCCGCGCCCTCGGGAATATACGTACAGTAGGTTCTAAATGAAATCCGCTAATGCCACTGGCGATGTTGGTAAGATAATGTTTAGAAATACGAGACGCCGTGTCAGATGGTTAAATTTTAGTCCTTAGAAAAAATCATCACAAGTTTCTCAAGTACACACACGCCAATTCTTAATGGGGTCGATGGAAAGAACAGAGTGCAGTCACAGGGACTTTACCGTTTCTCAAGTAGCTATCACTCAGTATCTACACACATTAAAAGGGCCAAATCACTGAAATTACAAGACGTATTTTAAACAGTCATTGGAAAATTCAATTAAGGGCAAATCGCTGAAGAAGTTAAAACAAAATTGTCCACAGAGTATTCCTATTGAAGACAATTCTTCAAAAAGACGTGTGTTTTTTGTATACGCACATAAAAACGTGAACTAATACATCGCAAGAAGTAGCCCAGAATAGAGAGCAGTGGCGTCTTCTGGTGCAGGAGGTCAAGTTCCTCTTTGGGTCGCTGAGCGGAGGAGGTAACTAAATATCGTAACATAACAAGAAAAATTGACTGTCATTTTTGACAACCATTTGCCTTAAACTGTTTCCCCTTATGTGGCGATGTTTGGTGTCGGTTTGCAAGAACTTTATAAATGACGAAAATAATCTTTTAAACGCGCCAAGAATAAAACTCACAAAAGAAAAAGAAAAGACTGAAAACCAACACCATAGAGATTAGAGCTGTGAAACCCTAAGCGACACTCTTCGCCAAATCACTGTAATCACATAGATTTAAGGTCCCTCATTAGGGACTCCAATTAAGGGCGAAACCACATCTAATACAAACCTTTCCATACGTTACTTACAGAACTTAATTTGTTTAGACATAATTAATTACCACTCCTATCACCTAAATAGTTAAACCATAATTTAAGCCGTAATAAAAGGTAAGCTGTGTAGTAAGAGGTAGTGCCACACTGCATGCTTGCATGCAGTTGAATTGGGCCGGCACGACCGGGGAGGTACCTCTCGCTTACACGAGACCGGCGTAAAGTGACAGCTGTGCTGTCGCGTTTGGTGCGGTGTGTAAGTAGCCAGGTGGGAGGAGAAAGAGGGCAGCGCATCTGTACAGTCTCTATGCGGATGTTTGTGAGCGTCGGTAGTCATGAAAATGGCTCCGGCTGCTCGTTTGCCCTCCTATACCATAAAAAAAGCCGTTATTGTGATAGCATAAGAGGGCATGTGAGCAGTCGGAGCCATTCGATGAGTACCTTCGCCCATGGACATTCCAAGATTTCTCACCACCTATGGGCCATCAAAACACGACGCTGTTGTACGCCGGCATGTAAGCGAGAGGTACCGCCAGGTCGTGCCAGCCCAATCCGCCTGCACAGCGTGGCACTACCTCTTAATTAATATATAATTATTAATTATAAACTAATCGTAATTAACAACTTTAATACACCCACAATTCACCCCGTTTTGAACGACAGGTCTATACAACCCGTGAAACTTGATATGACGTGTGAAACAGGCTTTCACCCCATTGAATATTCCATAAAATTCAATTCTATCGACAACACGTTTCGTAATTACTTACACTACAGAATCAATTTGTGGATGGAACAACAGTTCACTGCAATATCGTAAGTGCATCATTTGCGAACGTCAATTACACACAATAATCCAATATCCCATCGATCATGGGGTAACTATTTAGGTGATGGGTGTTGTAATTGATTATGAGATGACTGTTAAGTGACAGCTGTGCTGTCGCGTTTCGTGCGGTGTGAAAGTAGCAGGTGGCCCATGGAGGCAGGCGGAAAGAGGGCAACGCATCTGTATAACCTCTATGCGGATGCATGGGCGTCGGTAGTCATGAAAATGGCTCCGATTTCTCGTTTGCCCCCTTATACTATAAAAAAATATAGGTAGTACCTAAGAGGTAGTGGCATCCACGGAGGTATCTCTCGCTCACATGGTACCGCTGTAAAATGACAGCTTTGTGCGTTCATGGGGTTTGAGAGTAGCCGGTGGATTATAGGGAGGGGAACGCAGGGCAATGCATCTTCATAACCATGCGGACGTGCAGGAGCGTCAGAAATCACCGAACGGCTCCGACTGCTCGTTTGCCCACCTATGCTATAAAAAAAAACTATTTGAGAGGTACCTCTCGCTCACACATACTGCCTTAAAAGAGATGGCTATCCTGGCGCGTTTCGTGAGTACCTGATATCGCATTGGGAGGAATGCGATGAAGGGAAACGCATATACTCTTGCGGATATTAATGGGCGTACTCGGTACCCTCTATGGCCTATGCCATAAAACTTACACGAAAATAAATTCATGTACTGAATTCGACACAAAGGAATGTAATTTTTATGCGTGTTTCTTGATGGTGTTGGTACATTTCCATGCTATTTAAGGCTGTATGAGCCTTCGCATTTTCATCTATTTTCATTAGAAGTATATTTTTATGGCCCCCATAAAAGATAAGTTCGCGCCATAACCTCTATTAATGGTATATGTACATATAATTGACTTTCGTAGCTACCCTCATATTTTTTTAGTGCGTATGCATTCGCCCTTTATTGTACGATTATATTAATTAAGGGATCTCCCTTTGTTATTACACAATACATTTTTCCAACATGTTATACTGTCTATTTTGTTATATTTGTATAATATTATCACTGGACATTATATTTTTATACTTATACAATATGGTTGATTAAACCGTGCGGCATTAAATGAAACCACATATTTAGTGTTGTACACTAGGACCCAGGCTACACAAAAAATTTAGGTTACTCGGGGAAATAGTTTAGCCACGGTGCACGCAGTATCGTCAGCCGATCGCGAGACCGGCTGCTATGAGCGGTTGGGGTCGTTCACCCCGAAATTTTGTATTTTATCAAGCAGAAACTACTGAACGTAGTGATTGAAGTCTCGAACAAAAAAGTATGCCGAAAAATGTAAGTGATCCCTTTGGCGTCAATTATACGAGATTGAATCTGCTGAGCACAGCTAGTCTTAAATATTAGGTATATTTATATGCGTTTACATGTATTATTTAATAACCTACCTGTGTTTTTATGTATTATTTAAATACACACATACATATAATTTAAACGTTTTTACATGTTAATATTAGTCCACTGTTCAAATAAGCTAAATGAACAGTTTAAGTGTCCTTTTTGCGACCGAATTAAAACAGATTTGATAACTTTTCCTCTTATTATAATTTATCACGTCAACGGATTATACTTTGTATTTAGATATTTCACAATCTAAACAAACCACATTATAATCCGTTTAATGTCTAATGTCTAATGAATATTTATTGCGCAGGCGAGCTTAAGAAATTTCTCATTATATTGTTAATTTGTAAATGTTATTCTAAGAGCCGGTTTAACAGATTCCAATTAATGTTCTGATTAGCGTATTATTAGCTTGTGCATAAATTACGAATGTCGGTTTCAAAGTTATCTATTCCGAAGCATCTTTGTATAGTTAGTAGAGGTAGTACCACACTGCATGAAAGCAAGCAGCCAAATTGAACTGGCACTGTTTAAACTAGGAAATTCAATAAAGGCGTATGTAGCAGAAAATGATAAGACAATTAAGAACGAAGCCCTTGTAAGTAAATAATTAATAAAAAATTATGTACAATATACAAGTATCTACGGGATTTGCAACATCACAATTCAATTTAGTCTCGCGATTAAAAAACAGACTATAGTAATTATAGTATACAATAGTTATAGAGTAGGCACTAAAACAAATTGACAACAGTGCTATTGTTGCATTCGGGTGGTAATTAAAAAACCTCCTTCACACCCACACAACAAATATGACATGTTTATGGGTGCATGCACAGGATGCATATTTAAATTTCAATAACATAATGGAAGTCGCTGGTCACGATTTTTTGTCCTGACCCGAGTAGGGTTGCTACTTGCCATGCCCAAAACTCAAAAAGCCTTTCAAATTTTCCCGGACATTTTGCCCTGAAAGCCTGACACACTTGGTTTAAAAAAAACGGTAGCTTTATATTTTGCCATTATTATTGTTATTATTTTGAGACTTACTGTAACAATCACATTTGGTTCGCGTTAAAAGCCGAACAGACCTGAAGCCTAACAAAAGCCGGAATGGCCGGTTTTGTGTAAATTTTGCCTAACACAACTATAAAACACGTGGCAACCCTAAACCCGAGTGCAACTAATACGCTCCGAACGGATTATAACTTTTATTAGTTCAGACTAATTACAGTTTTTATTAAAATTTTAATAGTCGGTTTAAAGTTGGAGATGGATTGTGTTTAAAGTTCGGAGTTTTTTTTTTGTTTTAACATTTATTATTGTCAAACTTAGGTTAGAAAAGAAAGATCGAGAGAATTGGATGGATTGTCATTTCTGTTTCGTTATCTTGAAACACATCTCAATCATTTGCTGTCGTGCTGTCAACAACTGTTATTTGGTCTATTGGAGGAGGACAGGGAAAAGAAGGCAAGATATCGACATAACAGTTACGCGAATATCTGAATATTCAGAAGACACCGGCACGACCGGGGAGGTACCTCTCGCTTACACAAGACCGGCGTAAAGTAACAGCTGTGCTATCGCGTTTCGTGCGGTGTGTAAGTAGCCGGTGGCCCATGGAGGTGGGAGGAGAAAGAAGGGCAGCGCATTTGTATAGTCTCTATGCGGTTGTCTGTGGGCGTCGGTAGTCATGAAAATGGCTCCGACTGCTCGTTTGCCCCCCTTTTACCATAAAAAAAAAAGACAAGACTGTTCGTTTGCACACTATAAAAAAACTACTACTAACTAACTAAAATAGAACATTTGAGGGTTAGGGCTAGCAGAACCCTCGCTTTTTTTTTCAAATATAATGGGCCATACATCATTTTGGAATGTCTCAATAG
Organism: Calycopis cecrops; assembly: GCA_001625245.1. Lineage (NCBI taxonomy): Eukaryota > Metazoa > Arthropoda > Insecta > Lepidoptera > Lycaenidae > Calycopis > Calycopis cecrops. Next base: position 140,586 of record LUGF01018934.1, on the reverse strand, counting down.
AAACGTCACGTGTTTATTCGAGTGGCAGTCGGTTCACGACATCCGCACATCGATCACGCTGCAGCCAGCGCCAGGGGTCAATTGAGGTAAACCGCTTAACAACATTTACATACTTCAATATGGGTCGCTCAGGATTAGGTTTCATGTTAGTTTTAAGGTAAGTAATTTATTTAAAAGACAGAAAAATCCAGTGCTACAGCGGACATTTATTCAAAATTACTAATATAATAAGACTTAGCAAATGACTAACTAAGTAGAAATAAGTACTATTATAGTAATATTTGTAAGTATTGGTTGTGCTTCTGTTGCATGTAAATAAGGACTGGGTACCTATTGGGGAAGATAAAGTCTGAAATACCATTATCAAATTGATATAGAACTTTCGTAGGTCAGGACAAGTCTT
>LUGF01018934.1:98012-122141 GCA_001625245.1 Calycopis cecrops | reverse complement strand
TTTTAAAACAATCTGTACATAACTGTCACTCACACATTGTGCGAAAAATGAGACGTTTTCTTTGCGATGTTTATTTGAAATGCTCCATCTAGACGTGTATATAATCAAAGACTTGAACGCTCCCTATGACATATAACCCCTATCAAGTCGGCAGAAGACAAAGTAATCGATATAATAACCTTCCCCGTTTAGGCCCTTCAATAGTCATTTAACTCATTAGTTATTTACGTAGCCTAAATGATGTTTATCAAATTTTAATTTCCTGAGTACAGTTTATATCATAGCTTGCTTCCGCCCTCAGCTTCGCCCGCGTTTATTTCGGACTTCAAAAATTTAGTTATTGTACATATAAACCTTCCTCTTGAATCACTCTTATCTATTAAATAACCTCATCAATATCTGTTGCGTAATTTTAAAGATCTAAGTATACAGAGTACAGACATACAGACGGCGGAAAGCGACTTCGTTTTATACTATGTAGTGAAGTGGTAACAAAACGGGACTAAGCTGTGACTATCAGCCCCGACACTCGCCTGGAGTAAGCTCCATAAAAACAAATGCGATTCTTTTATAGTATAATGGGACAAACAAGCAGTCGTAGGTATATACGTTACTACCAACGTCCATAGCACAGAGCTTATAGATACGTTGCCTTCACTCCTCTCCTCTTCATACTTACACACCGCACGAAACGCGACAGCGCGGCTGCCACTTCACGCCGGTCTCGTGTAAGCGACAGGTACCCGGTCGTGCCGGCCCAATTCGTCCGCTTGCATGCAGCTTGGAACTACCTTTACTTAGCTGCATAATCGTTGTAAACGAGATAAAACATTTTTATGGTATAGGGGGGCAAAGGAGCAGTCGGAGCCATTTTCATGACTACCGACGCCCATAGACATCCGCACATAGCGCAGAGGCTATACCTCCTTCGTCCCACCTCCACGGGCCACCGGATAATTACACACCGCACGAAATGCGACACACAGCTGTCACTTTTGACTTTACGCCGGTCTGGATCTATGCTCAGCCGGCTACTAACGTTATTTGAGGTCTTACATTTGTTCCTGGTGCCTTCAATCATTTTTAAGGAGTCCACTCCGATTAATTGATGCAAATTATAATTGCAGTTTTATCCTTATCTCCTTCATTCATTCTCCCGCTTTAAAAACATTTAAAAACCTTTATCAGGATCATAAAAGGGAGACAAAAAGAGTTTTCCTTTTAACAGTGACTCTTGTCCCAAATTTTCCGTTTTCCAGGTCAAGTGGACCATTATCCCAGGCACCTGCCGTTTGCGTTGCCCTGTCGTTAATTTTTGTTGGATAATGTAGCAAAAATTAACCAAGCCTTTTTTATAGTAGGCACAGTATAAATGGAGCAGCCATTTAATGACTACCGACGCACACAGACATCCGCATACAGGTTATACAGATCTGAGACCAAATAAAAAGTTATTTGGTCTGAGATACAGATACGAAGGAAAGGCACGGGGCTGGAGGCTCTCGCTTACACGATAAATGTAAAGTGACAGCTGTGGTGTCGCGTTCTGTGCGGTGTGTAAGCCGTTCACCAATGGTCACCATGGACATGGACTGATGCTCGATAACGTAATCCGTTAATTGCTATTGTCTTCCGTCTTACCCACAGGATCGCAGGATGTCACTGAAAATCGGTGCCGGGAACTTATGTTCTCCGACGAATGCCGAGTGACATCCTTTTCAGTGCTCCTCACATTGCATCACTGTGCATGAACATGCAACATTATTCTCTGTTTTAGTTTTAATTTTTGTTTCTTCTTTTATTTTATATGTTTCATGTTGTTATTTAATGTGTTTATTTAATGGAGCATTGAATATAATTATTTCCATTCTATTCTATTCTATAGCACCTCACCCATACTATCAAAAAAACTATTTTCAATTCCAATCCGTAAATATTCTTAGCCACCATAACATTCAAACCCGTCGTAAAGACTTATTATTCCAGTCCCGGTTATGGTGTGTATTCTATAATACCCCCGTAGAATTTACGTCGTCGAACCTGACGGTTACACCGGATTCCAGTTAGTAACAAGAAGATAGCATCGTAACAAAAATGTGAGCCTTCGTGCCGTAGCGGGCGTTCAGACTGCGTGTCTAGAACGATACATGTTCATTTGTTGAACAGGAATGCGCTTTCCACAGCTTTAAAGCAGCTTTTTTTAAATAAATAAATATATATATATATTTTCAACATAAAAGATACAATATTAAATTTTATAAATACATAATAGCATCAAAAACCACTACCCCCTTATTAATAAACACAGAATAACTCTATCCAAGGAATAACCTTGTAATAAACTGACACCTGTCAAATTCCATATTAAAAAACACAAAAAAAGTATGGAATTTGACAGATGTCAGTTTATTACCAGGTTATTACTTGGATATAGTTATTCCATGTTTATTAATAAGGGGGAAGGTTTAAACATGTGCTATACATTTACACAAGACGTGACTACGGCATGTAATATTAATTACTGATTGGTGACAATTTGGTTAACACAACATACATAATTATTTACTATGGTTTTTATGAGAATACATATTCATATTTTTTATATTAGTAGACTTAGACTTTAAAAATAGATGATAATATATATGTATAGATGTCTGCTTCTTTTTGTTTTAGCGAGGAAACACGGTTCTTCCACCAGACCTGGGTTGGCAATCGACGACAGACTAAAACCACCGAGGGTGCCAACAGCCATCTTTTAAGATGCTCTATTTCTGACATTATCTGTCAGATAGTGTATGTTAAATTCTTGTATTTGTAAACTTACGGTTTAGTAATGTTAATTCAATGGCGTTCGTTTATTTTTAAATGATTAAACTTTTTTTAAATATGTACAAGAAAATCCAATTACTAATTATTTTTTCTTATTTATTCTTGACGTACTACGGAAGTTTTTTATATATTTTATTTATTTGTTACAACAATACACTTTTCTTTTTTTATATCATTTACCGAAGTACATGGTTTCTTATTATTTATATACAGATTTTCTCATTCCTACTGCATCATAATCAAATCAGCTTACCCTCATTACTTATGAAGAAGTAACTCGATAATGAAGGTCCGTAATTTTCCTAACATCAAGTTGGGGTTGAGCGTATCCAATGTTTTTATATTTTTACGGCCTTTTCGAGCATTTTGGGGTATTGTGCTCAATTATTTAATGGGGCGTGCACGTGATAGTGACGTCATTAGGAGCATATGCTCAACGTGACGCCGAGGGTCGAGCCCTTTGTAGATCGAATGCATTTGATACAATTCGATCCGGACGCATAGGAACTGTAAAAATTACGCTAATAGTCGTGACTCATTTTCGACCCTTAGTACTAGACTAGTGGATACCCCAGTTTTACCCGCGTTACGTTTCTACCGGGTTTAAATGCACGATAAAATTTATTTTCTTGTCCATATTATATCTACAACCTAATTGAAATAATAGTAGGTGATAACCCACTTTTCTAGTGTATATAGATAAAATATGTTGACGCCCAGGTTGGCGCAGTGCTCGGAAAAGTGGAGCATGTAGCGCCAGGGGTCGCGGGTTCCAATCCTGCCTAGGCCATGGATGTTTATCTATGTATTATATGTATTTATATAATAGAAATCTTACATATCTTACCTTTGTTAAATTTATAAAAAGAAATTAAATATATTCCGTTGTCTAGTACCCGCAACACAAGTCCTTACGGTGGTCAGCACGGGGCTAGACTAACGTGGTGTGTTAGTCCACAGATATCATTAGTATATGTTATAAAGCCACTTTCATCTTTTGAGTGCAATTTTTACTACTATACTTTCACCTTTTAAGGAAATACAACATCTGTTAATAATATATTCAGTAACGGGTATCATTGCTTCTATGTAGGCGAATCGGAGCGGCATGGCCGGGCTGTACTTGTAGTGATGGATTTGCCATCGTTTCGTAGATTGTGAGCAGTCGGTGACCAACTTTGAGGCAAAGTTAAAGGAAGACAAAGAACGCATCTGCGTAACTAGTATCCTTGCGAATATTAATAGGTATAATCGCCAAATGGCTCCGACTGCTAGTTTGTCCCCTTATGCTTCTCCTATTATATAAGAAGCCTCCTTATCATTCATTAAACTACTAATGCCCCATGGCAAATGATAATAAATTTATTTCGCTTTTAAAATAATTTTCATCTTAAAATGTTTATAACAATGGCAATAATTGCATTATTAACCCTCTTTCAGTTACGTCGTAATCAATGTTTAATGAATTGAATTTGGGGGTGCAAAGGGCCCCAGGCTCAAAACATGCCGTACTTGGTTCTGTAATCGCATTCGGTACATGTACCTTTAGGGCACAAAAGGTAATCAGTCACAAGAGGCGGCAGTTAAAATTACACCGAAATTATTGGGGTTTTTTTTATAGTATGGGGGGAGAGGTTGAACGAGCAGTCAGACTTTTTGACGAGTACTGACGCTCTTTGACATCGGCGAAATTGTAATTCCTCCAATTGGCCACCGGCGACTCATTAGCCTCAAGAAAACCGATAGCCTAGTTGTCACTTTACAGTTGCATTATGGCCCATGGAGAGAGGAGTATGCGGATGCTTATGGGCGTCGGTGGCTATCAAAATCAAAAGGATCCGACTGCACGTTTGCCCGCCTATAGACTAAATAAAAAACAATATGATGTAAGCGAGAAGGCATCTCTCCGATCGTTTTTTTTATAACATAAAGAGGCAAACGAGAAATCGAAACCACTATCATGACTACCGACGCAAATAGACATCCGCATAGAGGTTATACAGATGCGTTGCCCACTTCCTCCTCTTCTATAGGCCACCGGCTACTTATACACCGCACGAAACGCGACAGCAACGCAGTCACTTTGCGCCGATTTCGTGTAAGCAAGAGGTCCCGGTCGTGGCGGCCCAATTCGGCTACATGCATGCACGCAGTGTGGCACTACCTCTTACCATTACTATCAGTATGCAACGATTTAAGGTAAATACGAGGGGTAAAATCGGCTGAAACAGTAGTCAAGTCAATTACAAATACTTTCATGTCGAAAACTTTCTTATATCATGAACTTAATAAATAAGAATATATTTTTTTTAAAAGCATGTCACCATTAAATAAATATATTTTTCAAACGAAAATCTCGGATATTTGATACTTCAACTTAAAAACAATTAAAACGCGCAACGTACAACCTTTTTACGAAGCGATCTCACATTTTTTGTTTTATTTCTTAATACTTTGATGTCTCGGGAACCCCTCTTACCTGTAACAAAATAATTACAATAGTTAAAAAAACTAATTTACCTGAGAAATGGTCGTGCCGTGCCATCAGGGAATGAGACTGGCACAACCGAAAGAAGAGCGAGAGAGATTTGTGGCATAACCATTATACTGAAACTGGCTGTGTCCCACGGTTTCGTGCAATTTTAAATCGTTTCTTAATACTCCTCACATCTTGAAAGACTTGTATCAATCAAGTAAAACTGTTTCGGCTGTGCATCAGTCAGACAGGATTATGTTTTATAGATATATATTCTAGGAGCGGCAGTGGTTAGAACAAGGCTCCAACTGCATGTTTTTTTATGGTATAAAAGGGCAAAAGAGCAGCCGGAGCCATTTTCATGACTACCGACTCCCACAAACATCCACATAGAGGCTATACAGATGCGCTGCCCTCCTTTCTCCTCCCACCTCCATGGGCCATCGGCTACTTACACACCGCACGAAACGCGACAGCACAGCTGTCACTTTACGCCGGTCTCGTGTAAGCGAGTGGTACCTCCCCGGTCGTGGCGGCCCAATTCGACTGCATGCTTGCATGCAGTGTGGCCTCTTACTTAAACTTAACTGTTTGCCCCCTTAAACTAGAAAAAAAAGCTTATTACTTCAACAGCACTGCTTTCCGCGCAGTCAGTCAAACAACGCAATTTTACTACACAAGCGCCATTACACAATCCAGGAGTTCAAATTATGTTTTCTTTTAACGAACGGAAAGTATCCAAGTTTTAATGTTTTGTTTCCCGGCGCCGACGGGGCCTACTTAATAATTTCGTGATTACTTGAATCACTTAAAACTTATGCGCCGTAACTTCAAATTAAAAGTTGGGCTTCTAGGTCGTCTAAGCGGCGTATTCTATAAATTAAAAGTTAGGCTTCTAGGTCGTCTAAGCGCCGTAACCTAGAAATCAAAGTTATCTAGGTCAATAATGAGACAATCGAAAGGACCGGAGAACGACGCTAGTTTATGTGATACTAGCTGGGCCCCGCGGTTTCACCCGCATAAATTGCGTTCCCGTGGAAAATAGAAAATCATCCCATGGCATCCCATAGGATCATTTTTTCTTATGTGTTAATCCAAGTTAGTTTCTATATGTGTGCCAAATTCATGAAAATCGGTTCAGCAGTTTTTGTGTGATGAAGGTAACAAACAAATATACAAACTTTTTTACATAAATATTCAAACATTAGCCCCTTTATTAATAAACATAGAATAACTCTATCCAAGGAATAACCTAGTTATAAACTGACATCTGTCATATTCCATAATAAAAAACACATAAAAACTATGGAATTTGACAGATGTCAGTTTATTACTTGGATATAGTTATTCCATGTTTATTAATAAGGGGGTAAAAGTTTAAAATTCTTGTGTGATACAGTGATTTTTAATATAATGCATATTACATAAATAAGGGTGAGTTCTTCTCCTAAAATATTCTTTGACAGGGTTCCGCGGAGATTTGAAATTTCGGAAAGGGGTCCGTGGCTGCTAAAAGTTTAAGAAACCCTGAACTAGAGTATTAAACAGAGGGCTAAAAATTCGTGCTACAAAGGATATTTAGTTCAAATAACTTTCTAACCCGAATAACAACGACTACCTTCCGAATTGTCTAATTTCCACTAACAATGATACACACAGACAATGCACCTTTGTGCTCCACTGAAGTTGCTGCTGTTATTACAGATACAACCTTTTAGCCAGACCTCTATTGTTCTAGAAAATTTCGGTTGAAATATTTAAATAACTGTGTAAATAATGTGACTTAAATACGGGTGGTGTGTAATTCAGAATAGCAGGCACGAACGAGGAAGAGGTAGTGCCATGCTGCATAGGAGGAGGTGCGTGCATGGTGCACGACACTACATCCTCCTATGCAACGGAATTGGGCCGGCACGACCGGGGAAGTACCTCTCGCTCACTTGATACCGACGTAAAGTCGCTGTCGCGTTTCGTGCGGTTTGTAAGTAGCCGGTGGCCCATTGGGAGATGATACCAGGAGGGCAACGCATCTGCGTAACAATCATTCGAATGTCCATAGGCGTCGTCATCATAAATCTCCGATTGCTTGTTTGCCCCCTTATGCGAAAAAAAACAAAAAGAGGAGGTTCATTTTACCTCCACGATACCTCCTTAAAGTTCTACGCTGTCGTGTTTTGCCCAATTTGGTGGCCCATTGCAGAGGAATGGGAAAGAACAACATCTGCAATACATTCAGTATGAGGTAGTGCCATGCTGCATAGCAGAATTGGGCTGGCACAACCTTGGTAAGAGGTAGTGCCACACTTCATGCTTGCATGCAGTCGAATTGGGCCGGCACGACCGGGGAGGTACCTCTCGCTTACACAAGACCGGTGTAAAGTGACAGCTTTTAATGTTTGAATATTACTAACGTGAAGCAACAGCAGTGCTGTCGCGTCACTAGCGCTGCTTAAGTTTTCGATGGCCCATAAAGATGTATGTAGGAGGGCAACGCATCTAGATAACCTCGACACGGATGTTTATGGACCTAATTACCAATAGACTACTTTTAAAAAGCGAATAAACATCTCGATCAGAATCCAGATGTGGTAGTTAACCGGGATTCCGAAAGTTAACCCGCAAAATAGGCCGAAGGTCGGCCGCTTGCCCAATCAAAATGTTTAGTCTGCATTACAACTGAGGAGCGCGAACCACTTCAACATAAACAACAGTTGATTGAAACCCGAATACATTATGTTGGCATCTGGTGAGAGACGAGAAAAGTCTTAAATACAGATTATGATAATACAAATAACAAAAAGTTTTTTTTTTTTTTTTATGATGTAGGAGGGCAAACGAGCAGCCGGAGCCATTTTCATGACTACCGACGCCCACAAACATCCGCATAGAGGCTATACAGATGCACTGCCCTCCCTTCTCCCACCTCAATGGGCCACCGGCTACATACACACCGCACGAAACGCGACAGCACAGCTGTCACTTTACGCCAGTCTCGTGTAAGCGAGAGGTACCTCCCCGGTCGTGCCGGCCCAATTCGACTGCATGCAAGCATGCAGTGTGGCAAATATATAGTGATGCAAACGAGCAGTCGGAGCTATTTCATGACTACCGACGCCCACAGACATCCGCGTAGTTTATACAGATGCGTCGCTCCCCTGCCTCGTCCCAAATACAACCTTATTTTACAAAATCAGTTTCGGTCAAGCCACAAATGTTGTTCTTATTTTAAAAATGAATTTTGGAAATAGAACACACATTATAAAATATAATAACGACTAAATTCTGAGCAGCCGAAATGACGTTCTTATTTTAAAATAATGTTGCCAATATAATCGTGGGGCTCAAGTAACACTGGTGACGCCTAGTTAATTATAGAAGGAACTATTTAAAACGGAGCCGCGGCTGTATTGGAAATATGTCACATATCAATATGCCATTCTTGGTACCAATTAAATATGTCTATTTATGGTTCGTATATTATTCATTGGTTCTGCACACTGCGCCATTTATGGGCTATTTAAATATTTGACGTGTTGTGGCTTTGATTTTGTTTATGTTGGCATAACTGCATTAATTACGTCGCTGCCAAATATGAAAGCTTAATATTTTTGGATTTGGTAAAATTTCTCTTTGGGTTGCGCTGTATACGTAGAATCGAGTAGATTATATTGAATTTTTTCATAGTTCAAGAGTACCAACGAACCATCTGATGACTTTTTATGACTACCTACTATGTGTATTGTGTATGTATGTATGTGTGAGGACCACAGTTCAACGAAAACTAACGGCCTGGCCACGGACACAGCGGTGCGACTTGCGGTGCGGTGAGCGGATCGTCTGTCTCTCTCTCACTCGCGCGTCGAGTATTGCCTCGCCGCTCGCCGAGCCGCAAATCGCACCGCTGTGGCCGTGGCATGGCGCATACATTTTGTATGTCACGTCTTGCCGCTCACCTCGCCGCTCGCCGCGCCGCAAGTCGCAACGCTGTGTCCGTGGCAGAGCGGTAACAGATCGCACAAAAAGCGGAGAGGATACCTCTCCTACCTCCTTAGTATGCTCACATTCACCTCTTTGGGTACATTACATTTGATATTTTTTCTACAACATCACCTAAGTTACATTAACATCTTACATTTTTATAACAAACATACAAACATAACTGGGAAGGATTCAAATTGGCGACCGTATGTCCATTTTACCAACTGCGCCTATCTTTAACAATTGTAACGAAACTTGAATCCCAACCCAATTGTCTCCTCAAAATTCCAGCAGTGAGGATCATTTAAATACCGTGAAGTTCGGTTTCTTTCGGTAACGTTCTGAAAGTTTCTCGACGTGTGTTATGTTGCGACTTGAAACTTTCATTTGCTGATCTGAACGTAAGTTATTGTGGAGGTTTTGTTACTTTGACGTGATAGCCTCTTATGGTTCGAAGAACGCCGGCTGCACGTACGTCACGTTCCGCAAGCGTGCGAGTGAATAAACGGCGTGATCGGCCTAAGCGTCATTATCATTGCAAAATTATCGTCCTTAAACCTAATTTACAGATGAATATTTTTTTCTGACGCAGCTATTCTTCTATATTATAAATCTGAAAGTACTAGCCACTCCGAAATATAACCGTTTCTAAATAAACTCTATTCTGTTCTATTCTAATATGTAAAGTAGGCTTGGTAACATACATATTTCGTAAAATAAAAAAAAATGCTTCTATGCTACTGTACGGAGATTGCATAGGTGTGAGAATGATGATGCGTGCAAGATGAATATGTGTGTTTATGTGGATGTTAGAGTGAACGTTATATTTGGGCTACGTTAAGATTGAAATAAATCGTGATGAAGACCGGTCCTTTAACTGTGACCAGCCAGTCGCTGGAGTGCCCTGTTGCTGATAGATCCGGGGCACTCCACCACAGCGGCCAAAGGCTCTCGCAATGGTTTTTAGACGGTAGGGGCCCCGTGCTGAGTCCGACCACCCTTCCGGCTCATCTAGGGCCGGATGGACGGTGCCTAGAACAATTTTTTTTACTCAAAAAAAAAAGAATATAGAAATAAACAGTTGACATATAGCAAGCAAGCGTTTCACTACATCCAACTCCCTGCTAGTCGTCATCGTCATCATCATCAGCCGATACTACGCTACAGTCGAGACACTTATACTCCCATTAACTTTTATTACTATATATTTCGTATACTATCTGCACCTACTCCATAAATAGGAAATCTCCATTCAGAAACGTATTGTACGGTGTACGTATAAGATGGCGTCTAGTCAACGGCATTCCTAACAGCATCCGCAGATAAACAACGATACAATCTGATTGTAGCTGATAACATCGGCTGCCTGCTCGACCCAGTAATCCACAGTTCATTGGTTTAGACGTAATGTGTACGGAAATGTAGATGGCTTGAACAGATGTGAGTAGATTCTATTTGTTGTCGCTGTGGATACTGGCAGCAGCGGTGGGATTGAGTGGCCAAACCCTAAAATATAGCTTTATTTATATATCTACACATAATATAATAACGCTGAAGAGAGCTGGATGTCTGTCATGGAAGATTTTCCAATAAAAGTCAACTAGAATCGATAACAGAACTTTCCAAAAATTATATTATCTTTCTTTTTTACTTGACCGCACATCACATAAACACGGCTGAACGGATTTTGATGAAAACTTTACTAATCTGACGAAAAAATCCCCGGCCAGGTTGTAAGCTATATTAAAATATCAACGGTTTTCTCGGGATAGACTTTAAGGGGATGAAACCGCGGGGCAGCGCTGGTTCAAAATAAATACTCATTTACGTGATTCATTTATGAACTGGGTGTACTAAAGAAGTAACTAATTCACAAAATACATTCGACAAGAAAATGTAAGGCAGATACAAAAATATTTTATGAAAATATGATACTTGAATGCGTCATTAAAATCTTTAAGAAAAACCCCTGGTGGACCGTCAGTTGTTTTAAAAGCCTTGATGAAACATTATCAATCCTTCTTTCGTCTCTCGTCCGGAAATATTTAAAGAACAAAAAATCTAAGAGAACATTCACTAGCGTCGTCAAAATATACACTTCTAAATTAAAAACACCGCCAACTTCCCGATTCCGGACTGTTGATTGAAAATTGAAATCCCTATGACACTTTTTTCGGTTTGTGCTTCGGAGAGTTGAGCCGTTGGCTCGGCGTTTGATTTCTCTCCAGTCCTGTCGACCTGCCAACCTCTCGAAAAAGAATATAAGTATACTACATGGGATAATGTCCATAGAGATGACCGCCGTAGCCGAAATTCGGCTAAGAAGACATTATCTTAAATTAAAATGTTATCCTTGTAATGATTTCTGAAGTTGTTAATAACATTGTAACATTGTAATAGAACTATTTCAACACGACAGTTACGCGTGGACAACGATGATAGATGACCTCAACATATTATTAAAGTACCCTAAAAGCGTATTATTCCTATAACACGAGTTTTAGGGTGTCAATGGAAATCCTAATTACATTATTACAGGTAGAAAGAACTTCCAAACCTACAATAAGATAGGCGTCAATTCTTACTCATAGCTTACACTTCGGCCCCTAAATATGATAAAAAGTTAAAATGTTTAGACTTTACAACCGAGTAGAACTTTTGTGTATTTTCCGTAAGTCTTACGAACCGAAAACTTTATGAAAATCGGAGGAAATTTGTTACAAGCACGAAAATATTATAAATGAGAATCTACAAACAAAATAAAGCTGAATATGGTGTTAATGGAGTAGTCTTTAAATGGAAGTCAAAAAAAGATAGCTCGGAGTACCTATATAAAATCAAATAAACAATCAGAGAGATTTTTATTCTATCCTAGACGGATAATAAATCCTACGGTTGTAGCCTATAAAAACGAATAGTTCCTTCGGGAGAGATTTAACGTGAACGATTCCGTGGGATACGTCTATATTCGCAATTGTGCAGCTTCTTATTTGACGAGATAATAATGTTATCATAATATAAGAATTTATTTTCACCACAATATACATTTAGTTACGAAAATTATTATCAAGTAACTTAAACAACATTTATGGTCGTAGTTATGTTGTGAGAGAATTCTGTCCAAGCTAGGTTTTTAGCTATCAACTTTCAAGATATTATGTATGATATCTTTAGCTGTTGCAGAAGTTTTTTTGTCAATTCGTACATTTTCAGACCAGGCAACAGAAAAGAATAAAAAATATCACTTTTTGATAATACGGTTATTTTTTTCAACTTACAAATTGACTGTTTTAATATAAAGGCCCTTGTATTAATACGACCTTTTTCACGAACGGCCTGGGCTCAATGTATCGGGAACAATTTCGCAAATGATAAAATTTATATTCATAACCAAATTACTTTGTGAGCGTGAAATAAACCGATTACGTACTTTGATAATAGCTTTAGCGAAACTCTTCACGCAATATGAAACGAAGCCCTATTAGCATTGTAATCAAAGTATCGTAGGTACTTATTTATAGGGCCCAAAGATGGATGGTCTTTTATAACCCACTTCATAAAAGGAAGTTCCCAATTTCAGCTGTAGGTTATGTTTGTGCTGTTATTTCACGTTTGGATAAACTGATTACAGTCGGTTGTCACTGATTATTGTGACTGCTCGTTTGTCCTATTGAAACATCACCCTCACGTCGGTTTGAGCAGACGTGAATTCTGCCGGTCGTGTATCCATTGGTCGCAATGAGGCAATGGCAATACCTCGTAAAATTAAAAAAAAAAACTTAAAGATCCAACGTAACGCATAGCCCGTTACGGGACTCACCGCACGAAACGATTTTTTCAAGTTAAAATTTTTCACTTTAACAAACAATAACAATTAACATCCCTCGTGGAGCGTAGTAAATGACGTACAACATCTGACATGAAAGTATCCCTCATACGCCGACAGATAACAACCCTGATGAAATTGCTGCACATTTCGTGACGGTTATTACACATTTCAATCTCTGCTGAATACTTTACCTTTTCTGCGAGCTCGTCAAAGGATCCGAGAAATAGGGATGATATATTATAACCTTTTTATTGCAAAGCCAATGAGATTCTGGAGAATTTCGTTTTGACGTTCATTATTCAATGAAATGAAATGTAGGAGCCGCTTTAATACCTACGCTCCACATAGAGGTTGGATACGTTGCCCTCGTTCTTCCCACCTCCTTCATGGGCCACCGGCTACTTACACATCGCAGTAAACGCGACAGCGCAGATGTCACTTTACGCTGGTATTGTGCAAGCTAGGCCCGGTCGTGCCGGCCCAATTCGGCTACATTTTTTTTTATGAAATAGGAGGGCAAACGAGCAGCCGGAGCCATTTTCATGACTACCGACGCCCACAAACATCCGTATAGAGGCTATACAGATGCGCCGCCTTCCTCTCTCCTCCCACCTCCATGGGCCACCGGCTACTTACACACCGCACGAAACGCGACAGCACAGCTGTCACTTTACGCCAGTCTCGTGTAAGCGTTCATGCATATAGCGTGGTTGATTCATAAAATAGTAATAAACAAACATACAAACTTTCACATTTATATATACAATACGTCGTTCAAGCCTCATTTCAGCCACTCGAGGTACCAAGGCAACATAATTCGAGAACATAATACACACGTATCTTTTCCAGTGCTACAAGACGCGTTAAAATCCTTTTTTATTCCCCCACTCATACATGAATATTGCATACGATGCCTCGCGCATTTTTTGTAACACTGCCTGTAGCAATGCCATATTAATGTTGTATTCTGAAGTCGTACATAGATCAGCTGATAAGGGGTCGTTCAAATATTACGTAAGCACTGAAGGGGGTGGGGGGTATTTGCTTATTTCTTTGCAAATTCAAGTAATAAATACATTGATTATGCGTGAAAACATTCGCAGGTCGTACCGGATTGGAACCTATAGTGTTTTTGGACTTTCATCAAGATGATGGAAAAAACTTAAGCGTTTTTTCAAGTACGCATCCATCTTTTTTTTTTTTTTTATAATGGATAGGCTTGCGATTGGCCAATGCCTCACCTGGTGGAAAGTGTCGACTTGGCCGACAATGGAGCACGCTTGCCTAGAAGGTACCTATACACCCTCGATTTGAAGATTCCCAAGTTGTAGGTATTAGGGAATACATACGCTGGTAGAATATTCCACATTTTGGCTGTACGTATGACAAAAGTAGATGCAAACCTCTTTGTACGTATTGGTGGAATCTCAACCATGTAGCGGTCTCTGTGCTCAGAGCGTCTACTTGTCCTATTGTAGAAAGGTGTGGGTGGAATAAGCTCGTGAAGCTCGGAAGCACACTCTCCGAAATGTATCCTGTAAAAGACCGATAGGGTGGCCACATCTCAATAAACATATATACCGCCGTAGTGACAAAGCTGTGCTGTCGCGTTTCGGCGTGTAACCGGTGGCCCATTGAGTGTGAAGGAGGAAAGAGGGCAGCGCATCTGTGTAGTCTCTGCGCGTCGGACGTCAAATTTCCCCAACTGCTCGTTTGACCCTATATACTACAAACTTCCTCAAAAGCAGCTGCGAATGCCATTGTCATTCGGTTCTATTCGGTCTAACGGATTAATACGAAACATTACCGAATATGCGATAATAGATATTCCGTCATATTGCCGGGAATTCGATTTCTATCATTAGGTGCTAAATTATAAGTTTTAGATGGCTGGGATATGATTACTGTTAATGAACTGAATATTAATTTATATTATGCGTTGGGGAGCTGGCAGATGGGACTTTATGAGTATTGAGGTTCATTTCATTTCTGTTAGGATCAATTCACACCAAAAGCGCGGCGAAGGGCAGCGAAGCGGAGCGCACTTTCAGTGTCATATGAATTTAAACTTTATTTTCATTACAATAGTACTTATTATCGAATTCTCGCGACTTCCGCGTGGATTCCAGCGTATGCTCGAGCATTCGCGGGAATCCGCGCGTCTCGTTCGAGTTTCTCATGCGATAATAAGTATTATAGTAATTATTATAAAGTTGAAATTCATATGACACATAAACTGCGCTCCGCTTCGTTGCCCTTCGCCGCACTTTTGGTGTGAATTGACCCTTACGCATTCGTCCCGCATTATAATTTTCCTGTTTTATATTTCTTTTTTTTATTTTCTATCTTTTATTTTTTGTGTTATTTTAAGTTTGTAGTGTTTTGCTTTATTGTTTTTTTTTTGTGTTAGTTATGTCGATATGTATAAGTGTATTTACTAAAGACCTAAATAAATTATATTCTATTCTATTTGTTTGTGTGGTAGTGTCATGCTTGCATGTGGCCGAATTACACGGTGTCGGCTTAGCGTGACTGTGGTGACGTCATAGAGCGGTATGTAAGCCGGGTGGAGGAAAGAGGGCAATCTATGTCTTAGGTTAGTATTAGGGCTGATGGTCTTATGTCTAAGGGCGTCGGTAGTTATGAAAATGTTTCAACTGCTCGTTTGCCCCGTTATATTATAAAAAAAACGAGATGAACTTTTGAATAATGAACGTCAAAACGAAATTCTCCAAAATCAAATAAAATAAAAAGGTTATAATATATCATCCCTATTTCTCGGATCCTTTGACGAGCTCGCAGAAAAGGTAAAGTATTCAGCAGAGATTGAAATGTGTAATAACCGTCACGAAATGTACAGCAATTTCATCAGGGTTGTTATCTGTCGGCGCTGAAACCTTTATGTCAAATGTTGTATGTCATTTACTATGTTCCACGAAGGATGTTATTTCTGGTTTTCAATCGAAGCCATTGTCATGACTACCAACGCCCATAGATATCCGCATAGAGACTATACATACAGATGCGTTGTGCCCTTCCTCCTCCCTCCATGGGCCACCGGCTACTTACATACCGCACGAAACACGACAACATAGCTGTCATTATACAGGGTGATTCACGTTAAAGTGCAACCCCGAAACTGGGTGAAATTAGACCGAAAACTATCGACCAAAATGGGTCTAAAAAATTTCTAAAAAAAAAACTAATTTTTTTATCCGCCACTAAACATTTGTTTCCCGAATTTTTACCTCTATGTACAAATAAATTTATTCCTTCCAAACTAGCTGGACGATTTTGATGAAATAAACGACAAATCAATGCCAAGTGTTTAGCATTGAGGACAAAATAAAAAAGAGGCAACAAAAATGGCTTTAAATACTTAAATTTTTTTAAATACTTGTACACAAAATCACTTTTTTTCACTGTTTTTTAAATCAACTCAAATTTCTATGAAATAAACCCCTACTTTCTGATTTGTTTTATAATTTATTATTATTTTTGAATGTATTAGCTTTCAAAAAAATAAAAAATAAACATTGTATTTCTAAAAATATAATAGTTACGAATTTTTTAAAGTTCAGTACTCAAAATGGGCAAATCCAAGTAGAGACCCTTTTTTTAAAACCATTGTTATACCGGTGCCAATTTTGTTGTCTCTTTTTTATTTTATCCTCATCACTAAATACCTGGCACCGATCTGTCGTTTATTTCATCAAAATCGGCCAGCTAGTTTGGGTGGAATAAATTTATTTGTACATAGAGGTCAAAATTCGGGAAACAAATGTTTAGTGGCGGATAAAAAAAATATTTTTTTTTTTTAGAAATTTTTAGACCCATTTTGGTCGATAGTTTTCGGTCTAATTTCACCCAGTTTCGGGGTTGCACTTTAACGTGAATCACCCTGTATAACTGTAGACAATTCTACTACTACTATGTTGTAATTGTATATACAGTAGCCGTTATTGCCTCAATTTTTAAAAGCTATTAACTTCACTTAAATTAATTAAATTGTTAAATAAATAACTGAAGGAAATATTTCCAAAAATGGTCGGAGTTTATTTCCGAACAAGATTTAGACACTAGTTTCTTATTCTTTCACGTAAAAACTACTTGGATTAAACACCAGAAGAAGGACATCTAATTATTTCATCGAATGGCCTAAGCCTTAGTGCATTATATTAGACTTTAGTTTAAGCGCTAGCTCTCATTAATAGCCAGACTTTAGACTCTAAACTAGACTAGAGACCACATCCAGGCAGGCAAGTATAATTTTAATTTACATCGCCGATAGTGATCGCGGCGTGAATGGGCGGCTTTATACGCAACCGCCGAGTCACGGTCCGGTCTGACTCAGCGATTTATTATAGCCACGCAAATGCCCCTGCCCCTGCAGTGTCACGAGAGTAATGTACGTCATATCATTTCTCCGCGTACCACATAAGCGGCGCGCATTATAAATGAGATATATCTTAAGACTGAGCCGGCGGGAGAGGAATTGTGCATATATTTGTGGGCAAAATTGTGTTAAGCTGGGTTTTGCAGTGGAATGATGTCGTAAAGCCGCCATGATACAGCGGTGATTGACATCACTTGAACTTTGACTATGTATGTAAATGCTACGGTTTCCTTCAGCGGATGTTAACATATGCTTTTGGTAAGTATCGTGCTTGGGTTATCAGTACTAAATAAAATAAAGAATAACATTGTAAATCTCATTACAGACAGAGAATGTAAAGAGCCTGACCGAAAACTGTAATAGCTTTTGCTGCACAGATAAAATTCAATTTTTGAACTCACCTATACGATTACAGCTTATTTCGGTTGATAATACTCGATATGTAGCTACATAAATCTACCTTTAATTATAATTCTGCTACCGTCTATTTTATGTAGCCCTGGTGCCGAGTTAGAAGCCGACGCACAGTTCGCAGTAACTCCGTGTGGGCCGATATTGTTTTAAGTGGCTAATTTAGTTAGCATGTACGTGACTCCACGCTACTTTATTGAACACGTAACGTGTTTATCTGCATGAGGAGAGTAAATGGGGCAAAGATATGACGAATGCTACCAGGCATTCAGAGGTTGAAAGAGCTGTTTAAGCGGTTAAGCTACATATTATCTGCTAATAAAATGATACCGTGTGTGTGTGGCCGGAGTTTATTCGACTCATCATGATTATGAAGTGAAAGGGGCGCAAGAAATGTAAAATGATTAGGAAAATACTAAATGGAACAAAGGTATGACAAATGCTCTGAGTACCAGGCATATAGAGATTAAAAGAGCTTTTTTTGAACTCCTAAGAATTTTCTAGCTACTAAATTTAAATGTAATCAAGTTAGGAAATAGAAATAAATTTATTATGTTATTAGCTACGACACACCACTGGAGTTCTGAATTGCTCAAGAGATACAAGCGACACAGCGAGCGTAAAATATTTCACACAATGTTACTCATATTTTAGCAAACCTTGATTCTTTACCTTCTAAGTTCTAACCGAGTATTTAGGTTTTTTAAGGAAAAATCTACAAAAATTAGGCTAGCGCTATTATCTTCACCACCTATAACGCTGTATATTAACGCTATATAACTGTTATATAATATAGTTATATTATATAACAGTTATATTCGGTATAATAGTAACAGTGATCTCTCGAGGCGTGGGTGCACTTTAGGCGACTATTGCTTTGAATACACAAACTATCTAGGCTAATGACAAGTGCTTTCCGGCAGAAGCTTGAGGTTTTGATCTCGAAATGCGGCGTGTGCAAATATACACAGCTTAACGACTATCACTCGGATGTTTCTTGTGTATTTTGTGTTTTAAATTGAGACACGATTTTTAATAACAGCGTTAAGTACGACAATGCTTGATCAGATTGAGCGGACACTGTAACTGTGGCAATACTCTTCGCAATAGCGTGTTTGTATGAAGATTGAATATGGAGGAAGTTGGCTAGTGTGTAAGGATATTTTACACAGGGTTGATAAGAGCGAGAGGCATTAAATGAAACCACATGTACTATAAGTCCCTACAGTTAACCCGAAACTATTAAAAAAAGTTTACAAGTATACGAAAATACTTTTTTCAAACAAGTTAAATAGCGAAAAAATGTTATCACTCTTTGTACCTGTCGGCTACAGCGAGCACGGGGTGAATGACCCCGGCCGGCCATAGTCGGTGATCAGCCGCTAAACAGCGTGTACGAAGTGAGAAAAAACTTTGAAGAATTCCTGTGACTAAGGCCGCTATCCCACTGGCGTTTTACGATGCAATAGGTAACGTCAGCTGAACGCGACGTTAACGTCGCGTTTAGCTGACGTTAACTATTGCCACGGGATGACGCGACGTTAACGTTGCGTTAGCGCAGCGTTGACGTTACGAAGACGTTCGGAGAGACGTCAACGCCCGTAAAACGCCAGTGGGATAGCGGCCTAAACTATTGCTCCGATTGATCTCTTTATAGTTGTGTACCTTGGAAATTATACACTTAATATGTGGCTTCATTTAATGCCTCTCACTTGTATCAACCTTGTATGTGAAATTGTGTAATCTCTGCCTACCCTGTTGAGCTGGTGTGAAGATGCGTTGTTGTTGATGCGGTTTATATTGTTTACGGTTTAGTAAGTAAGTTTCAGTAAGTAAAATAGAAATATGTAAGCGTTGTGTACTCTCGTCACAAAAAAATGCGAGAGAAGAGAACGCTAGACGTGAAAGCTATAGAAATTACACACACACACACACGCATACACACACACACACACGCATACACACACACAAGTGTCAACATTATATGGTTATACTATTTTGTGAATAAAATAAGTAATAATCAGAGAGAGGAGAATATGTCGCATTGTCCCTTATTTTATTTATTTATTTTTTTTATTTAGAATTTACCATCCTATAGTGTCAGAAAGGTACTGCGTAAAATCTAGTCAGACATTAAATATTTAATCAATCAATCTGTTATCTCTTTCAGAAAGAGACTTTTGTCACATTTTATGAAATTATCAGCAAGACATTGTATTTGATGAAATATGAATTAAAAGGAGCATTCTGACACGTGAAAAGGAAAATGAATGAACGTAGCTGTCGCAGAAACTGAGTGACTTAAATAAAAGCGGATATTAATTGATGATGAAGAGGTCGGCGCTGTTCCATTCAGACCCACAAAGCCGGG
The DNA here is from genome assembly GCA_001625245.1 of Calycopis cecrops. Lineage (NCBI taxonomy): Eukaryota > Metazoa > Arthropoda > Insecta > Lepidoptera > Lycaenidae > Calycopis > Calycopis cecrops. The sequence continues at coordinate 101,851 of LUGF01018934.1, read as the reverse complement.
AAGTACTGTTGTCTGCTGCTCTTGATTTTATTAGGGTTAGAGTTTCCACTGGCTCATTGGTGGGCTGGTGGACTTGTGATGGTAATGGTCAAAGGTGGCTGGTTGGTTGGTTCTGGCTGCTGATAGTGATTAGGACGTAAAGGAGAACACGTTGTGCACGTGCTGAACGTTGCTCTGCCTTCCTTTTTAGGGTTCCGTGGTCAAATGGCAAAAAAGGAACCCTTATAGATTCGTCATGTCTGTCTGTCTGTCCGTCCGTATGTCACAGTCATTTTTAGGGTTCCATATCTCAAAGAGAAAAAACGGAACCCTTATAGGATCGCTTTGTTGTCCGTCTGTCTGTTCGCCTGTCAAGACTTTTTTCTCTAAAACGCGTGAAGTGATTAAGCTGAAATGTCAAATACGGAGTTCAGTTACGCCTTGAAAAATTTAAGTTATAGCCATTTATGCACAAAATTGGTATGAAAACGCACTTTTTCGAAAACCTATAGGGTACTTCCCGTTGAGCTAGAATTCTGAAATTTGGCACGAAGTAAGACCTTACAGTATTCATATAGGAATAAATGTAAAAATTGGTAAATAAAATTTATATCACTGGAAAAATCATTACCAACTTATGCATGTAGTTCGTTTCATACTACATGTATGCAAGCAACCGCATATATAAGTTTGTCAACTTGTCGCAGGGAAATGTAATTTTCTCAACGTCTATTATTGCTTACTCATCTATTGTTATAGTAATCTTATCCCTGAAGGTTTTCGCTCTAAACACATACCGGTGAGGGGTGACAGCGGATGATTTATCCCGTCCCGAAATTGATAGGCCTCGCCGGCTGGACGAAAAACGACGTTCATACAGACCATCGATTAATTAGTTCAGCATCAGCATTCTTACGGTCGTTCTATAATCAATACAACGGAAAAGATTATAGAATAGTGACACAACGTTAATATATTGTAGACTAGCTGCGCCCCGCGGTTTCACCCGCGTAAATTTCGATATCGTGGAAAATCGTCCCATGGCATCCCATAGGAACCTTTTATCGCGATAAAAACTATACTATGTTATGTTAATCCAAGTTACCCTCTATGTGTGTGCCAAATTTCATGAAAATCGGTTCAGCAGTTTTTGCGTGAAGGAGTAACAAACAAACAAATATACAAACTTTCGCATTTATAATATTAATAAGATAGATCCATCGATAAACATAGACTTTCAAAATTCTATCTCCAATAGCCGATTATATCGATAGATAGAATATAGACAACTGCCGTTAATCTTCTATAGAGAGATAGGTCTTTTTTATAGTTTGTAAAATACCACACTTTATTGGCTTCCATTAATTTATACTAGTAATTAATCAGCTTCAGAGTTCTGTTAAGGTAAGAAAAGTATTATTTTGAAGTTACTTTCCGCATTTAACACGATAAAATATTCATCAAATAATGTTAGGCGAAAACCTATGTTAAAGTCCAAATACCAAACACTTCTCAAACAAGTGTTAAGAGTATTGTTTGGATTAAAGACGCCATTTACATTAATAAATTATTAACATATACCTGTGCGACCGCGGAGGTACCTCTCGCTTAATCGAAACCGGCGTAGTGACAGCCATGCTGTCGCGTTTCGTGCGGTGTGTAAGTAGCCGATGGCCCATGTAGGGATGAAGGATGGCTACGCATCTGTACATCCTCTATGCGGATGCCTATGGGTGTCGATAGTCGTGAAATAGCTTCGATTGCTCGTTTGTCCCCTTATACAATTAAAAAATAAAAGAGAGATATAACAAATTGAAACTAAAAGCGACATCCCACATCCCACGGTACACGCGTGTTTTCTAACTTAAATTTTATATGCGAATTTCTCTACTTCCCGTCGTTAACTTTCACGAGGTCCGATATACCGGCCTCTGTCTGCGACTAATGAATTGCGAATAGCGACAGTTGAAGCGAATTAATTAGATTATTATAAGCTTCGATATATTTGCTTTCCATTTTATTCTTTGTTTTAATCAACAATAGTGCGGTTTTCGACTACAAACAATTTTAAATACCTACTTATAATCTGCGGCTGGAAGGAAAAAAAACGGAATGATGAGATTTTAGAACTTGTAGGAGAGAAAAGATCTCTGCTGAAGGCGCTGGAAGTGAGAAGAGGAAAGATGTTTGGCCACCTAGTGCGGCACGACGATCTCATTAAAACTATTGTGGAAGGGCAAATAAAAGCGAGGAGAGGGAGAGGGAGGCCAAGAAAGGCATATGTAGATCAATTAAAGAAGGTGAACGTCGTGACGTACGAGGAGCTATGGAGATTAGCAGAGGACAGGAAGACTCCACAGAAGGGACTCCACCGTTAAGACGTCTTTTAAATAACACGTGCTTTTTATACGCTGAACGTCGTTAAGTGACGGCTAAACAGGATAAACGGATCTCGAAATTCACGCAACGATAGGGATTATTTGAAAAACGACGCGTAATATCCACAAATGATCAAGACGGAGAAAGGCATTTTTTAGAAGGGCAAAATTGGATCCACTTTTATTTCATAAATATACTCATAAAGGTTATACAGATGCTTTGCCCTCTTTCCTCCTCCTCACTTAGTGCTGTCGAACGAAACGCGACAGCACAGCTGTTGTGCTGGTAGCGTGTATGCGATAAGCCTTCCCGGTCGTGCCGGTCTTTGCTAAGATGAACTTACGAGTTACCAAAAACTTACGAGTTACCAAAAACTCATGAGTTACCAAAAACTTACGAGTTACCAAAAACTTACGAGTTACCAAAAACTTACGAGTTACCAAAAACTTACGAGTTACCAAAAACTTACGAGTTACCAAATACTTACAAGTTACCAAAAGGATGGGGCATAAGGATCAGTCAATTTCATGGTTACCCTCCTTCCCCTTTATGGACAGTCTAAGCGTCTATCACATTCCATCAACTGATCCCACTCGTTTGGCCTTCGCAACTGAACCAAGACGACAATATCCTAAGCCCACAATAATTGTAAGTGTTACATCAAAACCTACTTTGGGCCACAATAAAGTGTAACATTTGGCCCACTCAAGCCTCCTCCGGAATTATAAATTGGACTTGACCGCGGCGGGATGACCGTAACGTCGGCATAAATAATATATAACGCTCACGTACTCTCTTCCCTTCGTGTTTTAGCCCAATTTATTTAATCTCAACAATATTGTATTCTGAGACGTTGTATTATTAGAGATCTAGAGGGATGGGTTTCTTGCGTAATGGTAAAAAATGGTTCATTTAGTATGTATAATGTGTAGATTTATTATATACATATATGAATGTATTTGTTGTATGCATATGTTGTAAGTTGTGATTCATTTATATTTATAGGCAATTAGTTTTTATATTTCTATTGTTATTTTTTTTGTTTTTGAATTTCTTTTATGTACCCCCTATAACCGCATTATATTACTGTATGAATTGTGTTCGTTGGCTGGAAGAGATCCCTTACAGAGGATAAGCACACCTGTGTACTTCTCTTATATTAATATTAAGTAATTCTTGTATTAAATTTCATGTACATAAAGAATAAAATAAAAAAATAAATAAAAATTAATTGTTTTTTAAGGTAGTGCCACGGTGCATTCGGTCAGCATGACGGGAGGTACCTCTCGCTCACAGTGGCAGCTATACTGTCGTGTTTTGAGCGGTTTATGAGTGACCAGTAGCCGTTGCTGGGGCGGAGGAAAGGAGGGGACATATAAATGTGGGATGTAGGCGAGAAATACACTAGAATAATGCACTTTAAACTATTTACTACAATCTTATTAGGGAGCCTCGTTCGTCGCGTGTCCTTCGTCCTTCGC
>LUGF01018934.1:84664-97454 GCA_001625245.1 Calycopis cecrops | reverse complement strand
AGGGAAAAGAGGGGAATGTTACACAACAATTGCGCGGGTGCCCATGGGCGTTGTGAGTCATCAACAGGCTCTGGTTGCTCGTTTGCCTCCTTATACTAAAAAAAATTGGCTACGACTGGATAGCAGCGATACGTGCTTCGGAGAGCTTAAGCAGTAGGTTTAATTTGCTCTCCGAAGTGGTGCACCTAACTTCATGAAAGTCAATCTGATCTGACAACCGTCTCATTGGGATACAGGTATGAAAGAATGTGTATTCTTTAATACCTGTATCCCAGAGAGAGAAAGAGTGTTCTCTGTGTCTGCAGCAACTATTGTCTTATTGCGTCTACGGCATCGCTTGTGCTCTAACACATTTCTAGATCAATTGGCAGTGACCGCTGCACCCGAAATTCAGCTAGGAGGAAACCCCATAGTTTACATCCATTTTACTAACGATTCTAAAATGGATTTTTCAGCTACAATAACAGCTGCAAATACATATCTTAGTCGACAATCAAAACGAGCCCGTCCACATTTCTACCCGCCCGTCACAGTGTGACGCGCGATGATATACGACTGTGACGCGATAATTGATTGACGATATCTGCGTGCGACGCTCGATTTGGAACGTACATTTATATCTGCGTTTGTGTGTTTATACACGTACCTATCTATTTCTATTTCTATGCACGAATTAATGGAGTTTTAGTTGTGATAATAGTTGATGATTACGAATAGGATTTTGGGCTATCCGGATTTACAAATCGTATGTGTAGTCATTACTTGGCGCTAATATTATTTTCCATTTTCATGCCTTTCAGGGCCCTGTAAGGCTTAAGGGCCTTGAGGTCATTTGTATCCATAAAAGGGCCCTCTTTTCAACTCCAAGACCCCTAAGCCCCGGGCCGGGGCCGGCAAACGAGCAGTCGAAGACTCATTCTGCATCCGCATAGAAGTACAGATGCGTTCCCCGCCTATCTCCCTCATCCACGGGCCACCGGATACTTCAACACCGTAGAGTAGACAGATATTACATTGTTGATAGTGCCGGCATGACTGGCATGGCTCAAGAACAAAAACTACACATCAAAGTGTTATAGTTTTCCAAGAATAATGCACATCGGACAACATGAACATAAGATTTGTGTGTTAACCGTTTTCAAACTAAATAGTTGTATATTGAAATACATTTGAGTTTGTTTTTTCAATTCCTACTTCTATTTTTACTAGAATTGAATCAATATATTAATATAACTACCTCTAACAATAGTTAACTATCATTATAATCCCATTTTGTATAACAAAAACTTTGGTTGTCAAGTTTGAGTCATCCTTGGCACACTGACATTCTCCTGCCTTAAATGTAAAAGTAAAAAAGAACAGGATTTTGATCTCAGCCGTGACTAACTCGATCACGATGTAACCCACATATCAGATTGTCACAAAATGTAACTGTTTCATTCCCAAACAAAATGGCGGCTGTGGTTTAATTTTGGTGACACATATTTTTCCGAAATAAATCCCAATTACATTTTTTTAATATACTTCAGATTTTTTTGTAATATTTCGTTTATTTTTATTTTTTTTCCGAAAATAGTCCAAATAATATGTTTTTTATAATCCGTATTTTATGTTTTATTTCGTCACAATCTATAGCGATAGAGTTCAAGGCTTTTAAAAATCAATGAACCAAGTATTAAAATTGATTCAGCAAGTGGTATAGACTAGTCAGCTTAAATATTCAATACTTAATATCAATTTTATTAATAAAATACGTGAACATGGAATTATTGAGTTCCTTTCGGAGCTCATTAACATCTAAAACATTTTATATTTTAGAACACTGTATTTACATTACTAGAGTAAATATGAGTTGACCTTTTTTAAATCTACTTCGCACGTATTAAAAGGTTATTCGACTGTATTCTGCTCCAGACGGTCGCCAATAAAAAAGGCAAATTATTTCAAAAATGTATAAGCATTTGGTATTCTGTCCCGCGTATATGAATGGTATGAGCATACGTGTACCAGAGTGAATTATATATAAGACACCTATAGCAATTTATTAAATATTTTTAATGGTGTATGGGACAAACGAGCAGTCGGCGCCATTTTCATGACTACGGTCACTCATAGACATCTGCATAGAGGCTATACAGTTGAGCTGCCCTCCTTTCTCCTCTCACCTCTATAGGCCACCGGCTACACACCGCACAATACGCGATAGCTAAGCTGTCACTTTACTCCGGTCTCGTGTAAGCGAGAGGTACCTCCCCGGTCGTGCCGGCTGCATACATGCATTCAGCGTGGCACTACCTCACTGAAGTTTTGTACCACATCCATCTTAATCCCATTCTTGGTACGCAAAAAAAACCATAAAAAGTTTTTTTACAACCGTTCACACTCCCAACCGGTTCGTCGAGTGAAATCACAAACGGGTTCCTATAAAACGGGAAAAAAAACGCCGAGCCTATTTTGTTTTCTCGTAAAAAAACGCTTAACAACCGTCCCCGGTCTATGGTTTACGATGCCGTAATAGAAATACATTATTTTTACAAAGAATAAGGTTATAGCCCCTATGAGTTACTGGTCGTAACTTCGGGCAAGTAAGAGTTCCCACTACAGATAAAATTGTGTAATTTTATAGGTCTTAAAATGTAGTCTAGAATCTAGATATTATATTTTAATGGGGAGTAATAACGACTAGGAGTTCTCTTTCACCACCTTCAAGTTGAGAGCTAGGGGATTGGTGTTATTGAACAAGGCAGGGCAACTAATCACGTATATCCTCTATACGGATTGCTATTGTCTATACTCGGTAGTCATGAACATGGGTTCGACTGCTCGTTTGCCCTCCTATACTTATAAAAAACTCCGCGTAACACGCGACATTCTCGGCCTTATATGGTTTCATGCCGTGCGTATGCACGCACATTAAATCTTTACTTAAGGAGTAAACTCATAAATTATGAGACATAATTCCTTATATGGTCCATTGAGGGAGAGGAGGAAGGAGGGCAACGCGTCTGTGTAACCTTTATGCGGATGTCTATGGGCGTAGGTAGTCTTGAAAATGGCTCCGAATGCTCTTATGCTATAAATAAAACTGCCGTCTCATCGGGGTAGGAGAATGTGGGAAGATTGTTTGCTACACTGTTATGTCGTAAACACTTTGTTAGATTTACTTTTTTCGACTACTCGTTTGCCCATTTATACTGTAAAATACCATCTATTGTTCTCTTTCTCATGCAAGTGCGAAGACGCCAAAGACATTGATAGAATTTAATTGTCTCTGGCGACGGTAAGCATTACGAATGTCTCCAATAATTCAACTTACGCAATCTTATTGATAAGAACTGAGTCATATAGAAATATTTACGAGAGGGAAAGAGACGGGGCGTCCGAGGCTCCGGTTGATAAAGGACGGCAATTAAATAGCGTTGAATGACCTCGTTCGCGCTCGGGAATCTTCGCCGCCGCTCGTGGCGGCTCGGGCACTTATCTGATCTAGCGCGGGCGCACCGCGCAACCCTTGGCTCTTGTACTTATTTGAATGCTGGTTTTATATCACGTGTATTTTAGTTGTTAGTTCTTTTGCTAGTGGAACTAAGCGTCCTTTATCCCTACTAATATTATAAATTTGTGTAAGTTTGTTTGTTACGTTTTCAGGCCAAAACTCAACCAATGGTCATTAAGCATATTCTTAGAAACATTTGAAAGGTACCTTTTATTAAAATAAATAATTAATTTACCCGAAATAACCGAAACATTGATGCATTGCATGCGAATTGACCAAGCACGAGTAATGAAGGAATCTCACTCAGTATTACCCTGGCGTGAGGTATACTATTATACTGTTGTGTATATTTTTTTGTGAAAGTAGGGAAAAAAGTTTTAAGGCAGTGCCACACTGCATGCTTGCATGCAGTCAAATTGGTCCGACACAACCGGGGAAGTACCTCTCGCTTACACGAAACCGGCGTAAAGTGGCAGCTGTGCTGTCGCGTTAAGTGCGGTGTGTAAGTAACCGGTGGCCCATGGGGGTTGGAGGGGAAAGGAGGGCAGCGTATCTGTATAGCCTCTACGCTATGTCTATGTGAGTCGGTAGTCATGAGATTGGCTCCGACTGCTCATTTTGGAGGGCAAAATATATCATTAACAAAAATGTTACAAGACATTTATATATAAATGTCTTGTATATCAATCTTTGTTTTACATTATTATATTGAATCAACCACAAAATCTCTTGGAGGATGGTAAAAATCATTATCAAAGTCGCCAATGACAATTCCTTTAAACACAATTTTTCAACTTCTTACTGTCGGCTCTGTTTGGCTTTGTTCAAACTTTTACTTTTGATACATTTCTCTTTATAATTTTGAATAGAAAATTTTAAATGTTGGCGAACCCCTCATAATCCTTTTAATTGACATTAAACTGTTTTGACAGGTTCTCCGTCCCCTAGTTATTTGTGGCCTTAAACTCTTTTCCGTTATTTAATTTAACAATTGTCTATGAACTTCTGAAGTTGTGGGAACTGGCTAAGCAAGTCCGCCTCGTTCGCTATAAAATTCGCCACAGTTTATCATTTAGCCACAATAACAATGATATAATATTTGCATGAAATACTCGTATTAATATTAACACTGTTTTGTCCATAGATTTAGAATTGTTGTTTTGTCTCAATATAATATTTTTTATGATATAGGGGGGCAAACGAGCAGTCGGAGCCATTTTCGTGACTACCGGCGCCCATAGACATCCGCATAGACTATAGAGGCTATACAGATGCGCTGCCCTCCTTTCTCCTTCCACCTCCCTGGGCCACCGGCTACTTACACACCGCACGAAACGCGACAGCACAGCTGTCACTTCACGCCGGTCTGACGTAAGCGAGAGGTACCTCCCCGGTCGTGCCGGCCCAATTCGGCTGCATGCAAGCATGCACATGCATGCAGTGTGGCACTACCTCTTACAAAATCAATCAATATAATATAATGTTATTGTCATTATATGTTATTTTGCATTGATTGTATACAGTGCAACGTGGTAGCTACGCTGTCCCCGGTGGCCCACTGACAAAAGAGGGCAACTATTTTTCACGTCATCGTCATACGTCATCAAGCAGTACTGCAGCAGCACTGCCGGCAGCCATGGACGAAGCATGATTGTTACGTGCTGTCCTTTCCACATCCACTGCAACTGTGCGGCCAAACGACTCATAGCTGTCATTTTACGGCGATATCATGTCTCGTCGTGCCAGGTCTACGTGCAGTGCAGCATTACCTACACTACCTTGTAGTGTTTACTATTAAGGAAACGCTTTATACAGATACTAGCTTCCGCCCGCGGCTTCGCCCGCGTGGATTTCGGACTTCAAAAATTATTCAAAATTTTAACTTATTATGTTATTCTGATATGAAAGCTATATTACTGTAAAGAATCATGAAAATCCGTTCAGTAGTTTTTGTGTGAAAGTGTAACAAACATCCTTACAAACTTTTACTTACAATTTATAATATTAGTAGGATTTATATCAGCTTTGCGGATATTTGTGGGCGTTGGTGACCACCGCTGGACCAGCTGCTCGTTTGCCGCCCATGCTATAAAAAAACTCCAATTGCTTAGCCCCATCATGCTAAATACTAAATAAATCAAAATGAGTCGAACAATAAGAACTGACGGACCCGCTGGAGTCATGGACCTTAAGGGCCATTAAAAGGGCCATTATCATGGCTTAGTGGCCATTAAAGTGAGTACGGGCTTATCTCAGGTAAGTTAACGTTTGTTACGTGAAGTACTCGTATTTGGGTTTAGGTTCGACTTGATAACCGCTTTCGAACCATTGGATAATTATTTTGGGTACGTAACTAACATTAGCAGCAATTACAAATACCTTTTAAGTCAGCCACTTATTCCTTTCCTTATAACTTATTGCCCAACTTATTTTTTTGAGAAGAGACAAATGCTTTTTACTTTTTTTTTCTTTATGATATAGGAGGGCAAACGAGCAGCCCGAGCCATTTTCATGACTACCGACGCCCACAAACATCCGCATAGAAGCTATACAGATGCGCTGCCCTCCTTTCTCCTCCCACCTCCATGGGCCACCGGTTACTTACACACCGCACGAAACGCGACAGCACAGTTGTCACTTTACGCCAGTCTCGTGTAAGCGAGAGGTACCTCCCCGGTGGTGCCGACCCAATTCGACTGCATGGAAGCATGCAGTGTGGCACTACCTCTTACAAAATGCTTTGCCTAAACATGATTGTATAACTTTAAAAGAGCCATAAATAAAAAAAAATGTATCAGACGGTATAGAAAGAAATAATGTTTTTATTTGCACGATCACAATCAACAAATTAAGATAGTGATTACAAATGATAGCAAATTGGTCTCAAGCTCGGCATCTGATGGCATGACTGTCAACACCATGTTCCACCTGACCCGTCTGGTGAATACACGGTCGTACCAACATAAAGTATAAAAGGACAAACGAGGAGTTAGGGTATTTCAATGCCAATATATGCCTATGTGACCTCTCCTTCAATTAGGCCACCGGGAAACTAACAAATCGTACCACACTTCACAGCTATGACAACTTCCACTGTTATACGAGTGGTGCCTCCCCGTTCGTGTCGGTAGCTACACTACAATACTCTACTCAACAATAAATATTCACTTCCAATACAATTACGTATCAATTTGGAGAACAAAGTAGTGCATGATTCGATCCCGCGTCCCAGATGCAACACTCGCATATGCACGCCTCGGCAATTTGTCCCCGTCATTACTTTATGCCAACTCGATATCAAATGTGAATCGAGTTTGGAATACTTCTGGAATATTCCATGTGTTTTGAGTGCCTTCTAGTGCATTACTAGTCGTCTAGGTATACTGCAAAGAGCTAAGATCTATCTATCTTTTGAGTAATGTTTTAGTTACGACTAAATAACCGCTCAAATTTAAACCATTGGATAATTACTTTGGATAATTAACAGTAGTAGTAAAGTATCTATATATATAAAACTCAAACGTGACATAGCCAGCTATCAACGCACAGCCCAAACCACTGGACGGATCACGCTGAAATTTGGCATCCAGGTAGATGTTACGACGTAGGCATGCGCTAAGAAAGGATTTTTAGAAATTCAACCCCTGAGGGGTGAAATAGGGTGTTGAAGTTTATATGGATTTCTTAGAAATTAAACGCGGATGAAACCGCGGGGCACTGCTACTTTAGTAATAAAGTGCTTACTACTTAGGTATTTCTTTTTTGACGCATTTTCAGATTATTATTGTTTTAAAATCAAAAAAATGTAAAAAACGTAATCACATTTTACGGTTGTCATTAGATGCAGTTTAGATTAAATATCGATCCCAACAAAAACATCCTGAAAAAAAACCAAGTCTCGCAGCTCATTTTCTACCATAAAAAGTTGTGAGAGCCATGTAGTACCAAGTCGGTTAATTTATTTAGTCCCTACTTAAGGAACCTTCTGTCTTAAGTTATTATCATATCAATATTAAAAATCTTTTACATTTTAAATAAAAACATCAACTTGGCCATCGCATAATTCGATTGTTTAGTATGTATCACACCACAAGCACTTCTGGCCACCAATTTTTAGGCTTCCTGTTTTATACACTATGAAATTATTGGGGATCGAAATTGGCCTGAATTGCTTCGAGATAATAATGGTACAGCCCTGCCACTTTTTTTCTCGACTTGACGGGGGCACTACCGTGCCCCCAGATATTAAATATGAATAGAGTTTAGAATACTCCTGGTATATTCCATACGCTAATGTTTCTAGTGCTTGAGAGTGTAGCACCAGTATATCTAGGGGAACTTGATTACAGTAAAATCTATATTTACAGAATCGACCGACATTTATTTACGTAGCCATCATCTTCCAATGACTGGCTAAATGTCTCTACTCTCTTCCATATAATTATTTTTCTTTTTTGCATTGCCAAATTTGGATAGTGCCTCCGGGGAGCTACATCTCACTTATACCGCCACAAAGCGACAGCCACACTAACGCCTTTCGTGCGGTTTGTAAGTTTCCAGTAGCCCATTGCAGGAAAGGTGTGCAACACATCTGCAATCCGCATAACCTCTATGCGTTTGTCTTTGAGTGCCGTGCTTCACTCGCTTTAATTATTATATCAGTAGGTACCTACATAGAGCTGCTATTGTCCGTATAACCTCAATTGCTTTAACAGCTCTTAATAAATACTGGTGTGCGAAAGAGACAGCGCATCGTAAAGTATTAATATTAAATATATGCGAATGTACGAGTAACCTAGACGTTATAACCAGTTTCAGATTGTACTTGACTTACCCTGGCGCTGTAAAAGTTACTGCCGAGATTGAAACCGGCTTCACATATTTAGAAAACGAAATAGTATAGGCAACACCAACCGAGTAGAAGAACGGTGCAGGCGTGCATTGAAAGAGTTTTACGTCCAGTTCTGAACAGGGAAAAGCTTTTCTTTTAGTTTATGGGGGCAATCGAGCTGGCCTTTTGACGACTATCGACACCCATAGATATCCGCACAATTGTAATCCAGTGTTTTCCTCTCCAAACATCCAATGAGCCATCTAAAGGTTATAAGGCGCGAAACAATAATTTATCCCTGATTTATGCCGTAAACGGCCAAAGGTAGTGTCACTTTCTTTACTTTGTATCTACTTAAGTTATCTATATCCTACTAATATATAAATTTCGAAAGTTGTTATGTTTGTTTGTTTGTTTTTTACTCCTTCACGCAAAAACTGATAAACCGATTTTCATGAAATTTGGCAAACACTGAGTATTCTGGATCAACACATAGGATAGTTTTATCCCGAAAAATGTTCCTATGGGATGCCATGGGATGATTTTCTATTTTCCACGGGATTGAAATTTACACGACTGAAACCGCTAGGCGCAGCTAGATGTCTCTATGTTTCAAAATAAATAAATTAAATAATTTCCAAAACATGGTCTACTACTAGTTAGTCTGTATGATTATTATTAAACACAATACAGCTCAACAGCCATTTCAGAACAATTCAAGTGGACGGGGTTGACTGTGTTCAAGCGTTCGGAAAATATATTTGCGACGATAAAGATGTGAATAAAACGGAATGCATCCAGAATCCGGTCTGTTGAGGCGATATTGCAACAATGTATCCTTTACAGAATACTTACTGCTGATTCTATGCTCGGGAACGAATTGTCGCCACGACTACGAGAATTTGGTTTGGTCTTGTGATTTGGTATCAATTTGGCTAAGAATATGTCTGGAATGAAGTATTTTTTTACAAAGAAGCAATACACACATGCTTTACGGCATAGCCAGAAATATGAAAAATAACACTTGTGATCCAAGTTTCACGCACAGAATAATGAATTAATTTAATAGAAATTTGGTAAAAAGAATAAAAACTGGAACAATATAAAAAAACCGGCCAAGTGCGAGTCGGACTCGCGCATGAAGGGTTCCGTACGTATCTACGAAAACGGGAGCTTATCTTTTGTATGGGAGCAAAAAAATCACGTTTAATGTATGGGGGCCCCTTAAATATTCGTATTATTTATTTTTTTAGTGTTTGTAGTTATAGCGGCAACAGAAATACACCATCTGTGAAGATTTCAACTGTCTAACTATCATAGTTCATGAGATACAGCCTGGTGACGGACAGACGGACGGACATCGGAGCCTTAGTAATAGAGTCCCGTTTTTACCCTTTGGGTACGGAACCCTAAAAAGGTTTTTTTTTCATCTTGCATTTAGAATCTAGATGTCTGCGTTAGAAAACCGCGTTCAAACAGGCGGGAGAACAATTTTATCTAACGAGCATGAGGTAGTGCCATGCTTAATAGTAGCCGAATTAGGGCGGCACGACCGGGGAGGTCACGCGACACTGCCGTAAAGTGACGGCTGTTCCGGGAGGAAGGAGGAACATCAACTATATAACCTCTATGCGGATGTCCGTCGGTAGCCAAAAAAGGCTCCGACTGCACGTTCGCCACCCTGTGCTATAAAAAAACTTATCTTTCGTTCAATTGTCGGAGAACTCCGCCCTCCCCTCCACCCCATCCCATCAACGAAAATTTATTGTCCCGTCCACAGCCGCACCGCGCCATAACTCATAAGTGATAATATAAAAGTGATTTTTTATTATCTATTCGGACATTTTATTAGTTCGTTAAAATCTCCATAAATTTTCTAGTAGCAATTAAGATTTAACAATCTTTTGAATGTCGAAATGTTCAAAGAAGAAGAAGTAGGTAACATGGCCCATGTGTTTAACTGTCTATGGGCGTCGGTAGTCATGAAAATGGCTCAGACTTCTCGTTTGCCCCCCTATACCATAAAATGAAAAAAAAAACATTAAGAACTAGGTAACGCAGAATCTAAGAGAATGATGTGACCGCGAGCAGTCTATACATTCCTGTATAGTGTGGTGCTATACCCGACTATAACTAAATAAGTAAGTAATATACTAGCATATTTATGTAATTGGCCCTAAACATAAATAGTAACAGTAGTAGAATTAAAACACTTGTAAATGTTTAATTTTCAGCCAAATAGTGCCTCGACCCAATTCGAAAGAGGCAATAACAAAAGGTATTTATTTAAGTCCAAGAGGACGAAATAAATATTTAACTTTTGAATTTTCGCATAAAATTGTTTCCCTATATTTGATTTTCGTGTTCGGTATATACGGTTATATATAAACACTCATAAATTTAAATGAATGCTCAAAAAATACACACCCTTTCACCCTTTGACCGTGGCCCGTTGTAATTTGAATAATGTACCTGTAAACAAATGAATATAATGAGTTCTTGTTGGGTTTTAAACTTGTTACCTTATGGGGTGACGAGATGGGTGTTAATTAAATGAAAGTACCTACATGTACAACTCGTGTTTATTTTGTCCGTGACATCTATGTCGGTTTCGTACGGTTTGTGAGTTACGGTGGCCCATTGGAGCAGAGGAGCTTGTGTATAAACTTTGTGGATGGAGGTAGTCATAAAAGGCCAATTTCTCATTTGGCCATCTATAAGAAATTTCGTGGAATTTATCGCTGAGAAAACTCAACTTTGGAGGAATTTCTAAATAACAAAGAATAATTCGTAATGCGGCGACATTTTATACCAATAAATTAATTATTCTTATCTGCCGCAACAGAAAATGGCGGCTTGCAAGTCCCCCGAAATTAATTGGGTCTGTCAGCACTCCTAAACTGTCTGATAAATTAACCGTTAAAAATTTGTTAAGGCTGTGACACACTATGCAGATACTGTAAGACATCTGTATCTGAGCGCTCTCTATACTAAACTCAAGGAGCACCACACACTATGCAGATAACTTATATTTTACCGTCAAGTATCTGTAGGCACCGACGTATATTGAAGGAAAGTTTTATACGCAGATAAATCTTATCGTATCTGTTTAGTGTGTGACCGCCTTTATTCTTGATTCGATTTAGATAGCTCTGACGCTTGTCACCTCACTTCCTGGACCGGGTTCGAATTTACTCCCTCACTCATTATCAAGACTTTCTATTAACATTTTTGATACAATATTGTAACATGACAAGCTGAAAAGGGCCCCTGAGAATCGTCGAAAACTTGTTGTATTTCGTTATTTAGCAGATGGAGTATTTATGTACGCTAAAGGTTGACCGGTGATGGGAAACAATGTAAAAAAAATGTGATCTTTTTTATGTCTGTAAGTCAATATTTTTTTTATACTCCCACTTCAGCATACTACATTTAATTTTTATTTGCTAGAATACATTATAATATATACGACTTTTTATTTGTAATAAATACATAATATGCATACATTATGTAATAAACTAGCTGTGCCCCGCGGTTTCACCCGCGTTTAATTTCTCATATAAGCTTCAACACCCGATTTCAACCCCTTAGAGGATGAATTTCAAAAAATCCAAAAAATATAATTTGTTTAGTGTATTGATTGTCTATGTTTAGTAATAGACCGTACACTGAATATTCATACCATAGATGATGTCTATGGTTAGATACAGATGACAAGAGAGAGGGGGATGTTTGACATTACGACCATGACTTAGTGACAGCTATACAAGCATATATCGATAGACGACCAGGCTGCGCAGTGGTACGGGGCTCGGATAAGTGGAGCCAGGGGTCGCGGGTTCGAATCCCGCCTAGGTCATGGATGTTTATCTATGTATTTATGTATTTCTATAATAATAACATTAAATATATTCCGTTGTCTAGTACCCGTAGCACCAGTCCTTACGGAACTTAGCACGGGGCTATGCTAACGTGGTTTGTAAAAGTCCACAGATATTTTTTTTTTTTTTTAATAGCTTATCCTCGAGTTTTCCTGTCTTTTAACAAATTTGTTTTTTGTAAAATGTGTTTGTACCAATGATATTACAAAAGTATAGATATGCTACGTTCATAGTAAGCGGCGTTCAAATATTGTTCCGTTGTCAAAAAATGATAAATCTTGTTAAATTTAAAATGACAAATCAAATTATAATAAACGTCAACTTCGACTGCAATAGATAATGCGGAACGTATGTAAAAGCAAGAGATAGTTATATTTTGTAGAGTTTTGTCCTTGAATTATAATAAATCATAGAATATGCGGTTTAGCTATAGAAGCGACAAAAGGTTTATCAGAATGATAGTATGAAGTGTTTAATAAAACAACAAAAAAAATATCGTTCTCTATTTATTTACACATTTAACATATTTTCGATATGAATAATGTCTTCAAGATTGCCACCCGGTAAGCAATCCAATAAAAC